>CAUYRB010032065.1:0-110675 GCA_963574695.1 Propithecus perrieri
TTCTTCTGCTCTTGTGGTGCCTCACTTTGGATAATGGGCTTAAGTTCAATCCAGGAAAGTATAAGAGGTTCTAGATCACTGTCATTTCTTATGATTGAGTAATATTCCATTGTAAACATATACCAAATTTTAATAATCCACTCATGTATTGACGGGCACTTGGGTTGTTTCCACATCCTTGCAATAGTGAATTGTGCTGCCATAAACATTCGGGTGCAGATGTCCATTAGTAGAATGTTTTGTGCTCTTTTGGGTAGATGCCTAATAGTGCTATTGCTGGATCAAATGGTATTTCTATTTTTAGCTCTCTGAGGTATTTCCAAATTCTTTTCCACAGAGGTTGCACTAATTTGCAGTCCCACCAGCAGTGTAGGAGTGTTCCTGTCTCTCCACATCCTCGCCAGCATTTGATGTTTTGGGATCTTTTGATAGAGGCCAATCTCACTGGGTTTAGGTGATATCTCATTGTGGTTTTGATTTGCATTTCTCTAGTGATTAGAGATGTTGAGCATTTTTTTATATGTTTGCTGGCCACTATTCTGTCTTCTTTTGAAAAGTTTCTGTTCATTTCCTTTGCCCATTTGTTGATTCACAAAGCTGACAAAAACATACACTGGGGAAAAGAATCTCTTTTCAATAAATGGTGCTGGGAAAACTAGATAGCTACACGCAGATGATTGAAACTGGACCCCCACCCCTCACCTCTCACAAAAATCAATTCAAGATGGATAACAGACTTAAACCTAAGGCATGAAACTTTAAGAATTCTAAATGAAGATGTTGGGAAGACCCTTTCATACATCGGCCTAGGGAAGGAATTCTTGAAGAAGACCCCCAAAGCAATCGCCGCAGCAACAAAAATAAATAAGCGGAATCTAATCAAATTAAAAAGCTTCTGCACTACCAAGAAAACTATCATTTGAGTGAATAGACAGCCCACAGAATGGGAAAAAATATTTGCTCTCTACACATCTGATAAAAGGCTGATAACCAGAATCTATCTAGATCTCAAAAAAATCAACAAGAAAAAATCATAATGCTTTTTTGAGAGCTGCTGACAAAGATAACATTGAGCTGCTTTCCAAAGGTAGTAAAATGAAAACTAATATAGCTTAATCTCCGAGGATTTGATTATTCTGGGTTTTCTGTAAAGGAGTATCATTTACAATAATGATGAAAAAAGTCTCTCTAATATATCAGAAGAATGTATTTTCATTTAAATCCTCAGATGATCTTTCTCCTGCCTCTTAGGAAGTTGTAGGTTACCATTGTGGTAAAGTGGTCACCAGGTGGCGCTGTTGTATTAGTCTCCAGTGGATTCCGCTCCCGAACCCCAGATTCCGCATTCCTAAACAGAACCAGTAATGTGAGAGAAAGGCTCACCATTAACTGAGCCCTCACTCTGTGCCAGGAATTGCCTAAGTGCTTCATATGCTTGAGTTCCCACAACCTTCACAGTTCTGAGGTGGGCACTACCATTGTCCCCATTTCACAGATGAGGCCTGGAGAGTTGGGCAACCCACCCATGGACCTATACTTAGGAAGGGCTGGAGTGTGCTTTTAAAAACAGATTCAAATTCTCAACCCCTGGCTTCAAAGCTTTCCTGGGGCATTGGACATTCATTTTAATCACCTTGGGGGCAGAAGCTCAAAAAAATCACATTTTTCCATCTTAGAAATAACTTGATGTTTCAGTCTTCTCTTGATCTGAGCCTGTCTGCCTTTGATTTGTTCTGGAAGGACAGGACCTATCTACCTCATAGATAGGCTCAACTTTTCATTGACTCACTCATTTAACAGCACATAGCATATAGGTCCTTCGTAAACATTTTAATGATACAAAAGCAGACTAGACTTGGTTCTTGTTTATAAGGATGTCATATTCTACAAAGTACTGCTTTATAATAACATTTTAACATGAAATAAGATCAGAGAGATTTATGGGAAATATGTTTAACCCTTCCAAGGCTTGATGCAAAGTATTAATGGATGGAAAAACTTCTTGGTCTAAACGTGGTCACCTCTTTTCTCATCAACACATATGGAGGGTCTTCTGGCCCAGTCACTGACGTCTGTCCCCTAGTCCAGCTCTTTCAGTCAGCCTTTTCTCAAATGTCCTGGCACATTTAACTCTTTTGACAGCAAGGAGAGTGGAATATGCCATTCTCAGTTGGCCATAACTCTAGGAGCAACTATTATTTATTGCCACTGATTTTTTTCACAATCATGGAAGGTAAAGTGCTGGCCACGCTTTAAACATGAGGGAACTGGGGCTTTGAAAAGTTGCATGACTTGGCCATGTTTTCATGGTGTTGAGAGGATCCAAGCTTAGGGTGTGCTGGGTAAAAAAGCCAAAGATTTTCCTCCTAATAATGCTGGATCTACTGATGTTGTTTGAAGGGATTCATTGTTTGATCGAAATAACTTTTATATTACCTGACATTTCACCATTATAATTTTATTCTTAGAGGAAGATCACAAAATATCGGAAAGAGTACTGGGTAAGCCATGGAAAGATCTTGGATTCTGACTCTAGGTATGCTATCTACAAAACATATTTTTCTCTGTCTCTCTCTGAATGCCAGCTTCTTTATCTGTCAAAAGGCATACCTTTTATTTCTCAGAGTGGATGTGAGGATAAAATAGACAATATATGTATCATGTATAAATGCTCTAAAAATTGTAAAGGCAATCAAACATGATGCATAATTTTAACTTTTTAGTTTTGAATTCTCCTGTAAAGCACAAGATATTCTTGTAAAGGTAACTTCTGAGAGTTAAAGACAAGATGAATATCTGAGAAGATGAAAGTTGGCAAGATAACAATGGTGGAATGGAGGTAACACAGCTACTTTGCAGGGCTGCCCAGATTCTGCAGGTTACAAACCCCAGGCTTGAAACCACCAGCTCCCGGGCCACAAGAACAAGAGAACGTAGAGACTTAGCTGCTAATTGAGCCAAATTCACCCACAATGTTGAATGACAATCCTGAGTCATTATACAATCACTAAACACCCTCTGCCTTCCTGGGACTTCCAACATAGTGGCATGTAATCTAAAGGCAGCTGCTGATGTAAGGAGACAGATGTTAACAATTTGAGAAGACCAGCATGTGTTGTGAGCTGCCAACAGGATTGAAGAACTTGGGGGTAGGGTCTTCTGCAGACCTCAAGTTCACAAGGTATGTTTATCCCAAGAAGTGAACAGGATCAAAATATAATAGTCACACCAACGAGCAGGTTGCATCAAACAAATATTTCTAAGACAAGTGATTGCTACTAGAAAAACACAAATGAGATCTGGCCTTTAAAGCATCTGAAATAAGTCGAATGAGCATGAGATCATGGTTGTAAAATATATGTAATATATAGTCTACCTCTCTGCCTGATGCCATCGTTTCCCCTTCCTCTTTTTGCCTTATGGTTGACTTATTTTCTGTTTGTTTTGGGGTTTTATTTTTACTTTTTATTGAAATATAGTAATATCATAAAGAAACATCAATATATCATAAGTGATCAGCACAATGATGTTCACAAGCTGAATACAGAGTTGTAACCAAGAAACAGAATATTATCAGCACCCTAAAAGACACAACTCTCCCCTTCTAGCTTCTAGGCATTATGTAAACCTCCCCTTTCAAGAGTAACTCTATCTTGAATTCTAAAAACCTAGAATGTTTTTGTCTGAATTTTACTTCATGTAAATGCAAACCAGCTTGGCTTTTGTGAGAATATGGGTGTTATATGTGAAGACAGAACAAACAATTCTGCTTGTGTTCGAAACCCCAAGATAGCTATTGTTCCTCTGAAAACTACACACAAGTCTACATTATCCAAATTGCAAGGATCTTCAGTTTCAGAGATCATAAATTCGTTTTACACTCTCTTTCAATGTTTAACATCCTTTACAGCTAAGAAACACAGCAAAAGTCCAAAACTAGATGTCCTTGAGAGAGCAGTAGCCTCATTCTTAAAGCAGTAGCTGAGTCACCAGGAAAGGTTGGTTGTAAGGCTTCATTTAACCTTTGGCGGCATGTCACGCATCATCTGCTTCTTCAGACAATGATTGATAAGGAGCAGCTGGTGCCAGACTTTATTGGGAGAGCATCCAGAGCCAGAAGTTGCCAATACACCATAGTTTACACAAAAGCATAGCATGTGGAATATATTAAATGCGTGCCCACCAACTGAAATGGCAACTCATTTTGTTTCCGATTGTGATTTGTGAGGGAGGAGGAATTGGGTATATACACACCAAATGGGTGTGGTGCGCACTGTCTAGGGGATGGACATTCTTGAAGCTCTGACTCAGGTACGGCAAAGGCAATATATGTAACCTAAATATTTGCATCGCCATAATATTCTGAAAGAAATATATATATATATATTAAAAAAAAGAAATTGCAATTATTTTGGGAGCGTCATGGGGGTGGGGAAGGTCAGAGGGAACTTGAGGCTTCTTTAGTTAGTCCAGAATGTTAAAATGTCATATTTTAGGGTGAAAATATTTCTAATTTCCTTCACTACAGAGCAGCAATTTCTCTACTGTCCTCTCATCTTTCCAGGCCCAAAAATGAAAGGAAAGATGGGACAGAGAGAAGAAAAAGCACCGTGCTGTCCAGCTCTCCTTGTCTTACTTGAGCACTGATGAAGTCTGGGGTGCCTTGCGGGTGGGACTGGTCTGGGGATAACTTTGTAAAAAATTCCATGAAAAAAATTTCAATGACCCCTGTATTTTTTTTATAATCTTCTCTTTTAACTACTTGAACTTTTAGAGTTGTTTCCCAGAAATGGCGGGATTTTTACAAGACAAAGGAGTTGAGACTCTGAAGGCCCCAGCAAGAATCAAGGTGATTGCTGATGCCAAGAATCACCATGCCCCATGACTGGCCCCAGTTCATATGGCCCCTCCTTAAAAAGCCCATGACCTGTTTTGGTCACGGAGATGAATTTGAGACTATTTCTCTCATTGTCCTGACAGACATCTTTTGCATTAATATTCCTTTCTTTCTTGGCAATCCTTGTTGTCTCGATAATTGGATCTTTGTGGGGTGAGCAACTGGATCTAGGCTGAAACTCCCTTGTGGTTTTAATAACATCTCTGTCAACAATTCTGATGAGAAATAACCCATCTCGAGATTTTTTTTTTTTTTCGCTACACTTAGCTACTGCATTTGGAGTCATCACAGTAGGGAGAGGGAGAGTAAAGTAAAAATCATATGTCTACTGACTAATGGGGCCTCTTCCAACTGCAACTGGGGCATAATCTTCCCACCTTTCTACTGTAGACCATGCCATAACAAGTGACTTGTACCTAGTAGTGTGGATATTTTTTTCCCTCTAAAAATTTTGACATTTTCAGAGAGCTCTCTTTTCTGATATTCAATTACATTATTTACCATGCTAAATTTATCTTATATAGTCTAAAAAATTAAAATAAACTTTAATTTAATGGTCTTTATAATACAATATGGACACAACCGTCCATATTCTTCATAAACAGTACATCTGCTACTTTTTAAACAGAAAATACACCTAAAAATACTAAGGGTAATAAAAACGGGGCATCTAGTGGGTAAGGAGTCCCCTCAAGGCCATCTCCACTACACAGCGGAGGTAGAGCCCAGCGGTAAAATGTATAGATTTTCAAGTCAGGGAACTTGCAATTAATCTTCAACGCTCCATTATTAAGTTTGTAAACCTCGTTTTCCTCATCAGTGAAATGAGTAAAATAATATCTGTCTCAAATGAGTTTTTTGAAGGTTAAATGAATTAATAAAAATGAATTAATCAATTAACAAAAAGATGAAAAAAGATATTCCATGCAAATGAAAACCAAAAAATAGCAAGAGTAGCTATACTTCTATCAGAAAAAATAGATTTCAAAACAAAAACTGTGAAAAGAGACAAAGAAGGTCATTATATAATGATAAAGGGGTCAATTCAGGAAGATGATATAATAATTCTAAATATATATGCACCTAACACTGGACAACTCAGATATATAAAGCAAATATTATCACAACTAAAGAGAGAGATAGACAGAGAGAGATCCCAACGCAGTCATCACTGGGGACCTCAACTCTTCAATTTCGGTACTGGACAGATCACCCAGACAGAAAGTCAACAATGACACATTGGACTTACTCTGCACAACAGACCAAATGGACCTAATCTATGTTTACAAAATGTTTCATCCAACAGTTACAGATTCATGTTCTTCTCTTCAGCTCATGGATCATTCTCAAGGATAAATCATATGTTAGGCCACAAAACAAGACCCTTATCTTTCACCATGTACAAAAATCAAATAAAAATGGATTAAAAGACTTAAATCTAAGACCTGAAGTATGAAACTACCAAAAGAAAACATCTTGGAAATGCTTTAAGACGTTGGTCTGGGCAAGAACTTCTTGAGAAATACACCCAAAGCACAGGCAACCAAAGCAAAATTGGACAATGGGGTCACATCAAGCTAAAAAGCTTCTGCACAGCAAAGGAAGCAATCAACAGAGTGAAAAGACAACCCACAGAATGGGAGAAAATATTTGCATGCTGCCCATCTGACAAGGGATTAATAACTAGAATATATAAGGGGCTCTGATAACCTGACAGTAAAAAATCAAATAATCTGATTAAAAAATGGACAAAGGATCTAAATAGACATTTCTCAAAAGAAGACATACAAATGACCAACAGGTATATGAAAAAATGCTCAACATCATTGGTCATCAGAGAAATGCAAATGAAAACTACAATGAGATATCATCTCACCCCAGTTAAAACTGCTTGTATCAAAAAGACAGGCAATAATGAATGCAGATAAGGATATGGAGAAAGGGGAATCCTTGTACACTGTGTGGTGGGAATGTAAATTAGTGGAACCACAATGGAAAACCATATGGCGGATCCTCAAAACACTGAAAATAGAATTACCACATGACCTAGCAATCCCACTGCAAAATAAGCCAAGCACAGAAAGACAAATCTTGCATTTTTTTTTATATGTACATGGGAGATACATGTTAAAAATAATTGATCTCATGGAGACAGAGAGTAGAGTGATGGTTACCAGAGGCTGGGAAGGGTAGCAGCTAGTAGGTATAAAGTGAGGATGGTTAATGGGTGTAAAATATAGTTAGAATGAACAATATTTGATAACACAGCAAAGTGACTATAATCGACAATAAGTTCTTCAACGATAGGATGTCATGAAAAAACAAAACAACAATAAGTTAGGATACACTTTAAAATAACTAAAAGAGTGGAATCGGAATGTTCCTAACATGAAAAAATGTTAAATGCCTGAGGTGATTGATACCCCAATTGCCGTGATTTGATTAACACAGTGCTGCCATGTGAGTTGTATTTAACTCAGGCTGGTTTTAATCCTGGGGTCTCATGAAGCAAAACCCTGCAGTTAGTTCATGAAAATCTTACTTGTTGATGTTCTTATTGTTACAATTAATATTGACAATTTAATTCTAAAAACGTGGATTGTGTTGCATATAATTCAAGCACAGAAAACAATAAAAAATAACAAATTAGAAAGGATTGTTTTAATAAAACACTGTGGCCCCAGGGAATTTTTTTTTCTAGTGACATTCAATGAGTTAATTCGCATTGTAGGCCTGTATCAAAACATCATATGAACCCTACAAAGATATACAACTATTGTGTACCCATAATAATTAAAAATTTAAAAAATACAATAAAACTACATCAGTATGCAGTGGTTTAGGTCAGAAATCATTTTAAGTTGCTAGAGGGGTGACCCTTATGAGATGTCAGGTAGACTTTGCTTTAAAGAGGAATGGAAGTTGAACCCACATAGATCTTACTGCCTGACTCCCAGCAAGTTGGATTTTCCCGGACCTCATCTCTCCCCTACATCTCCTCACTCTTTAGGAGTTCTGGTTAGACTAAGCATTAGTTTTTTGATTCCAGTTATTTATGTAGGAAGAGAACCAGAACAAGTTGTTTCAGTACCTGGTAAAGAAAGGAAAACCCACCAATGAAGAAAGAAAACTTGGTTCTGCTCTAAAACATCATCAAAAAGTATGGCAAGTGCCTATTGCTTAGGTATAAGGCCAGCTTTGAATCAGCTGGACCCATTGTAACAAGCAAGAAAGATACATCTGTGTCCTTTTGCTGCCAATAGAAATTGTAACACTTTTTTATAGCACTAAACAATTCCCCAAATCATCATAAAAATTATAACTTATGGGCCGGGCGCGGTGGTTCACGCCTGTAATCCTAGCACTCTGGGAGGCTGAGGCGGGCGAATTGTTTGAGCTCAGGAGTTCGAGACCAGCCTGAGCAAGAGCGAGACCCCATCTCTACTAAAAATAGAAAGAAATTAATTGAACAACTAAAACTATATAGAAAAAATTAGCCGGGCATGGTGGTGCATGCCTGTAGTCCCAGCTACTCGGCAGGCTGAGTCAGGAGGATCGCTTGAGCTCAGGAGTTTGAGGTTGCTGTGAGCTAGGCTAACGCCATGGCACTCACTCTAGCCAGGGCAACAGAGCGAGACTCTGTCTAAAAAAAAAAAAAAAATCATGACTTATGTATTTTATAGTAATTATGGTTTATAGGGCAGGGATTCATCTCCCCATTATATAGACGGGAACACTGAGGCTCAGAGAGGTTATATGACTTACCCAATGGCAGATATTATTGTTATATCCCTTCAGGAATTAATCCATGGTGGAGAATGGAAAAGAAGTACATATTTTAATTAAAACCAATGGGTGAGAATGTCATTCTATGCATTTCTTCTGAAGAATTCTTATCTTACAATTCTGAAACATTATATGAATGTTTTCAGTCTTAGAGATGTCTGAAACATCTCTTTTATATTAGGCTATTACTATGTTATTCAGTGTTTATTTCAAACAAAATATGACATCTTTCGTATACCTTGTTTCTGTCTGTTCTCTTGTTTGCAAATTGTGACCTCCAGCTCCCCTCCTTCAACTTGCATCGTCTTCATTCCATTGGGAGGACACCCAGGATGGAAATGCTGAACACAGTAGTGTGGGCTTTCCTCACGGACTCTGCATTCTCCCTCACGGCTGCACGTGTATATTGCTCACGTAAAATCTGTCTGCAGCAGTTGTGAACCCTGGTCCCTGCATGCCTCAGACCCTGGCTCTTGAATCTGTGTCTGTGTTAGCCATACTATTGCCTGAGTAATGCTTTCCTACTGCTGCACACAGCTGAAGCAGGATGTCTTTTTCTTTGAACACTTCTCAATGTCTTACTTAGGGTGTTGAATCCAATCTTGACCACTAGAAATGTCTGCTTTTTGAATGAGTTTCTTATTGGCTTCCTTTTTCTTCTGTCTGTATTTAGCTATTTCAGAAAGTTCCTCTTTATTTTTTTTCCTCTGGTTCATTGTCTTTCTGTCTCTATGTCTTTGGCACTCTCAATTTGGATTTTTGTTGGTTTATTTAAATTTTTAAAAATTATTCTGATTGTTCATAATTATTATAGAGAATTTGGAAAAATGCAAACTTATTTATAGAAGAAAATAAATACTTGCCATAATTTCACAGCAGAGAAATTTATTTCTTTCACTCTTTTATTTTCTGTATATAATTTAAAGAATACAAATTTAGAATTGAACTATGAAAGTCTATGCCGTTTGTTCATTGACATTATCAGCACCCTTACTATATTATTCTCAATTGCACTATTTTAAACATCGTATTAAATTCCCTTGAATAGACATACTGTAATCTACCTCTGGATTTAATTAATTAAAAAAGAAAAATACCATAAACTATAGTATTTAGCAATGATGGGCAATTTACTTTTGAGAAACTGAACTATAAACTACTTAAGTAAAAAATCAGCTTCTATTAGCAATACCCAGAAGACTGCCATGTTATTTACTTTAAGCTACTTACATTGATTGGCTAGTGCATTCAGATTCATGTTGAGGATTTCAGGCTCAAAATGAAAAAAAAAAAAAAACTATATTCGAGGTAGTGTATGTGAGCTATACTTAGTTTTTAAAATTTTATTTAGATTACAATTTTATTGTCTTCAAATGTGGGACAAACAGCTGAAGTTGAATGCCAAGGAGTTCTTACTTTGATCTCCAACAGTAATTTTGAACTAATGAGAGATGGTTATTATTTTGAAAAATAAAAGGTACAGAACGATGTATGGCATACTACCAGCAGAGTTGCAAAAAGGAGAATGTGTGTGTGTATGTGTGTGTGTGTGTGTGTGTGTGTGTTGATATATTTTACAATTTTTCCTTTGTGTTTACACACACCCCTACCCACAATCTGCTTATACAGGGATGGAATGTGTCTGGTAATAGTCACAAGAAAGTCATCACACTGGTTTATTCCATGGGGGGATACTAGTTTGTCAAGGAGATTTTTTACTGTATACTTCACAATTTTTGCATTTTTATTTTGTGAGTGTGTTACCTCTTTCAAACAAACAAAAACCAAAATAAAAACACTAATAAAAAATTTTAAAAGAAAAAGACGAATATTTGACTCAGATAATTCATCTAGGGTTTGAATTCTCCTGCACTATTTGCAATGAAATTGTCAAACTGCCAAGAGAGAAGCATTATTCAGGGTTCTTAACTGTCTGAGTGTCTGAGGTATCTCTTTAGCATTTAGTAATGTCTTCTCAGAAAATGTTTTTAGAGACGAAATGCATGGGGATAAAACAAAGCAGCTATATTGAAAAATTATCAAAATATTTTATTTTTTGATGTAGTACTATATGAGCTTCTCTAATAATGCCATAAATAAGATTTAATGACTTCTGGAATTTTGAATTGTCTGCAAAATTTGTAATGTGATAGGAAATTTGTAACTTCTATTAGTGGCAAAGCACTTCAAATCATACTGTGGTTTGTTGCTTATAATCATGATTAAAGGAAATGTTAAATTTCTGTTGGATATTAGTAAAAATAAATGAATATTTTTTTCTGTTTCCCACTCAAGTTCAGAGACTCCCAAAAGAGTGCCCCTTGACTTTCTTTGGGGGTATGTTGGATAAGAAATAACTCTGGATAAACCCACTGAATACAACACAGTAAGGGCTATGATGGAGCACTAACCCAGTTTGAGGGAATCGAAAGACTCACCACAGAGCTAACACCCGAGCTAGGTCTTAAGGGACAAGCCAGAATTTTCCAGATGAATGAGGAGATAAAGGAATATTTCAGGAGAAGGAACAATGTGAACAGTAGCAGAAGGATGTGGAAATTTGTGGAACTGTAGCACATAGAGAACTATGTGTATTTCATTATTCCTGAAGCACAAAGTCCAGAGAGGAGTTGGGGAGAAGAACTGCAGGGAAAGGCAGGATTGTGCATTGGAGAATATTGTAGACACGGCTGAAGATCTTGGATTTTATTTAGTAAGCTATGGTGAGGCCCTGAAGAACTGCAATGAGGGGAATTACATGGTCCGGTTTGTGTTTTCTATTGAGTCCTCCAGCTGCATTGCAGAGGGTAGGTTTGAATTGGTGGGAGATCAGAGAGGAGGTTACTTCAGAGTTTGCATAGAGATAATTAGTAATGAAATAGGGACACTCCTTTTAGAATGGGGACGAAGGAGAGAGGTAAGAAATATTTAAGATATTGTGGTAGATTGGATCATCAGTCTCTAATTTTTTGTGCTCTTCCTGCTTCGGAATTACACTCTCACAGCATTCGCCATGTGACGTATCTTGCACCAGAGGCAGAGTGTATTTCCCACCCCTTGGCTTTGGGCGTGGCTATATAATTTTCTTTGGCCAATGGGATATTAGCAGATTTGTTATAAACAGAGTTTTGAAATGTGATTGTGCAGTTCACCCTCTTGAGCTTCCTTCATCACCGTAAAACACACATTCTGGTAGCCTCTTATTCCAGGAGGATAAAAGACATGTGGAGCACACCTGAGTCTCACCCTCAGTCTTAAGCCAAGCCCAGCTGCCTTGAATCTTAAGCAGAGCATCTCTGCTAAGAACAGCCTAGATCAACAGACTCACAGTCACTTTGTAGACCCATAAAAATGTCTATCGTTGGAGGCCACTCAGATTTTCAGAGTGTTTGTTATGCAACACAACATGATAAGTAGAGATAGGAAGTTAGAAAGATTCAGTGGTTGAATGGATATGGAGTTTAGGAAATAGGGAAACATTGTACAACTTTCTCTAGGTGCTAATTAGAGTGACTAAGGATATATTTGTTCCAAAAACTGAGACCAGGTTTAGTAGAAGAGAAATAGCTTTTGTGGCATAGCTTAATGAGGTCAGTATAAGACATTTTGAGTTGGAACTCTTAGTGGAACATCTAGATGAGACAATTTAGCAGACAGCTGTTTACATAACTCAAAGTTTGAGATGATATCAGTAGTGAAGGCAGAAAACGGTAAGCCTTTAGGTTATAGTTGGTAGCTAATATCATGAGACTTAATAAAATGGCACAGGGAGGAAATGAGTAATGAACATAAAATTGGGCCAAAGAAAGAACAGTAGTCACACAAATTCTGGATAGAGTAGAAGAAACCAAGAAAAGATGCTGAGAAAACATTGTTTGGAGCTAGAAGGAGAAATATGGTATTACAGGAGATAAGAAGGAAGTCAGTTTCAAGAAGAGATAGAACAATATTATTGAATATGGTTGTAGGTAGATTGGTGTAGAAAAGCCAGACTGCAAGTAGGTTGACTAGTGACTTTCAGAGGAAAATCCTACTTTTTTCTGAAATTTGTCCCTAAACTAGCGATGGCATCTATGTATCTCAACTACAAGCAGGTCTTCATGCAATGTAATAGCAGATTCAGGAGATTAGTGTCCTATATTTAGGTTCATTTATAATTTTTTAAATAAAATCTTATGGATTACTTTAAAACCCTATATATGAAATAAAATTTTTCTTCAGTTTCTTACATATTTAATATCTGATTCTTGAAACATCCATTATGGTAGAACCAGCTAATGAATTGGCATTCAAGTGTCAAACTTCAAATTTGGCTTCAAATTTCATTATTCCTTCAGCTACATTACATCACATAGGTAATGGCCACAAAGTGGAATACCAATTATGTGTGAGTGTGTTTCCATGTTTCAGTATCTAATGAGCCCATTTGATCTGTGAGAATCACTTTGGTTATTACTGAAAGTAGACAAGAGCATCTTGGCAGGAACTATATTTTATTGCGTCCGTTAAGCAGAAATTTAGGTAATCCAGGATCAAGGCATGACTGAATGTGTTTCTAGCTCTGTTTTAAAGCCTTATTATGCTTTGCCTAAATGTTTACAAACATTATGTTCCAGCAATGTTGGATTTAATAGAAAGCTGTCCTATAAAATGCATTCAGTCTGAAATTACTTGTAAATGTTGTTGAGAGATGGTGGTGTTCATGTTTACAACTGCTGAAAATCAGACAGAGCATTTGGGGTAGAGAGCATAGAGTAAGAGTCAACTGTAGGAAAACGAATATTTCCACTGCCTTTTTAAAAAACTTTCTGGTTATGATATGCATTTTTTGGTCATATCCCACCACTCAGTGACAATTAATGCTGGCACATTGGTGTATATTAGTGTATATGCTTCTTTCCACTTTTTTTCCTACAATATCCATAAATTATATTTTTTTAAAAAATGAGATGATATTCTTACAATATTCTGAGTTCTTTTTAAAAGAATATTTTATCTTCTATTTTGTTTTTTATACAAATGTTCTACTCTGTCAAATTGCTAGAAAAGGATTAAAATGCTGATTCTCAATTTTTGTACCTACCATAGGCCAGTAATAAACTCCTCACCCACTGGTGCCTGCCCCCATAGCACACTTTGGGTAGCCCTATGCCTCAACATCATTTTTGACGTCAAGTATCCTATTGCATTGTTCATATATACAGAAATGTGTTCTAATCATCCCTTCTGCCTTATTTTGGGAGAGGATTTAGTCAGGGACAATTTTTGTAAAGACCAGAGTCAACAGTTGAAGGAGCAGTTATCATCAGAGATGGACTCTATTGTATTTGAGGAGGGTAAGATATAAAATTCACTTAGTGGAAATAAAATGTATAAAATGCA
The DNA here is from genome assembly GCA_963574695.1 of Propithecus perrieri. Lineage (NCBI taxonomy): Eukaryota > Metazoa > Chordata > Mammalia > Primates > Indriidae > Propithecus > Propithecus perrieri. The sequence goes on from CAUYRB010032065.1 coordinate 14,066, forward strand.
TAAATTTGAACAGAGTATAAAAGACAAAACAGTGCCTTTGGAGAGATAGCCAAAACAAGGAGAAGAAGTTGGCAGAAGAGTAGAATGTTTTTCATTCTTCAATCTTAAAAAGAGCCACGAACACAATTAGACTATGATCAGAAGGAGTTGTTTCCTTCCACAAAAGCTTTGTATCAGATCATTATCTTTAAAATTGGAGTACATGTGCCATGAGTACTATACAACGTGTCATTTGATGATAAAAGGATAAGTATGTTTTCCATATTTTTAACATGAGTATTTATAATGTTAGAAGAATATAACTTAGCCTCAAAATTCTGATATCATGGCTGGTATCAATAAAAATAAGGTTAAGTAAGAGAATTGAGAGAAAATTATTAATAATAATTTTGGTATGCAAATATGGCTATATGAAAGAAGCCATATTGGGAGAAGTCTGGATTTGATACAATTTAAGGTCCTATTCATAGTCAAAATTCTATATATTTTCAGCTATTGTTTCGGAACACAAGATATATATATAATATATATCATAGAACTCTGGGCCCTGGGGAAATGGCTAGAAACATGGAAGAGAGGTTGTTTTGGTTACTGTTGCTGTGAAGCAAACCACCTTAAAATTAGTGACCTAAAACAATAATTTTATTGTGTTCATTGATCATGTGGGCCAGGAATTTAGAGAGGGCACAGCAGAAACAGCTCGTCTTGTCCCTGCTTTATGTTGACTGGGGCCTCAGCTGGGGAGCCTTGGCTGGGAGGATTTGAAGACCAGGCTGATGCTGAGACTGCTTAGACATTTATTGGCTTCTCTGTGTGACATGGCTTCTTCATAGTGTGGCAGCTTCAAGGTAGTCAGATGTTTTACGGAGCTGCTCAATGCTCCAAGAACAAGGAAGAAGTACAGTCACTTTTTCAGACCAAATTCAAAAGTCATATAGCATCACTTCTGATATGTTCTATTGGTTGCAAAAGACTCTCATGTCCATTCAGATGCAAGGGATAGGACCACAGACCTTACCACTAGACAGGAGGAGTATCAATAGATTTGCAGCTGTTGGGACTCAGAAAATATTACCTCTAAACACTTTGAACTAAAGGAAACTGAGAGGCCTCAAAAGCAAGAAGATCACTCTGACTTTCCCACCTTTCTGTGTGAAACATGGTCATGTTACAGCCCAGCCAGGTTCATCGCCTGCTGCTCAAGAGGAAGCCAATGCACCAAGACAGTGGGTGTTACAGTGGAGAAAGAGTTTAATATTGCCATGTGAGGAGATGGGAGGGATTTCTCAAAGGCATCTCTCCAAGAATTTGGGAGAAAGAGTTTTTAAAGAGAGTTTGGCAGACAAAGGGCTAGGCAATCGGGTTTGCTGATTTTCTGGGTTTGGGGTGGAATCATAGGGGTGCAGGAATTGTCTTCATGTGCTCATCAGAACCTGGGTGGGGGTCTCATGGGTCTGGGTGCATCAGCAGGTCCACCGGAATGCAGGGCCTGGAAGATATCTCAAAAACTAGCCTTAAGTTCCACAAGGATGGTGCGATCATTGGGAGCAATGAAGAAAGCTAAAAATCTTTATGACCATCATCTATATGACTCCAAGCAGCAAAGCAAGCTAGAGAACAATGGCTGGTTATATATATATATTAACTATGCCTATACCTTTGCAGAGTTCAGGCCCCTACCACAGTTCCCACCTTGTGGCCCTTTATTAATTTTATAAAGGGTGGTTTTAGTCATAAAGGAATTTTCTGACCAACATTGCCTGAAAGTAGGTCATAAGTTGCTCATTTGAGAGGGGTCCTGCTCCATACCCAGGGTTGGGGGAAGGAATGCTACACTGAGAAGCCAAGAAGTATCTGAAGAAACAGACGTTGATGGGCTCCCGCCTCAGTCTTTTACCAGTAAATCATACCCTTTTTGTCCAGTCATATTTCTTTCTACATAACTGTCCATTTTTTATCCAACCTAAGCATAAAAATAGTTTTCCCTGGGTCTTTGGGCCACTGTTTCTGAAACCTTTCATTTCACATAAAACTTTGTTAAATAAATTTGTGTTGTTTTCTTTTGCTAACCTGTCTTTCATTACAGGAGTGTCAGCCATAACCCTTGTGATGGGTGATAAAAAATATTAACTTTTTGCCCCTATGCAGCCATTTTTTTAATAGCCTTAAAGGATGAAAGTGAGCCACATGGCATAAAGCCATGCTGTCCCACAGTATTAAATATGAAATGTCTGATTTCAAATCAAAAGTGTAGTTTATTATATCTCAAACAAGAAGCAGTACAAGTAATTAAAGTACGTGTCTAAACTATCGATACGGGGTTGCCATCTTAGTGGTAGCTTGTTTATACCAGCAGTGAAGAAGCCTGGAGAGAGAGTGGCGATGACCTGAGGGTAGGTGGTGGCAGCCGCACCTTACAGATGAGGTGTCTTATGCCTGCCGTGTGACCTGACAAAGCCAGGATTCAAACACAGGTTGCTCCAATCCTTATCCCAGGCTCTCTTTACCACACCTTCCTATTTTGGATTTTATTTTTGCATCCCTAAAAATAAAATGTGTAATTGAATAAAAAATAAAGAGAGAAGTGGTGATGAAATCATAAAAGGTGTTTTCCACAGCTTGTTGAGAATTAAATGTTTTTCCTTGCAAGAAGTGGTCCAAAGCCTAGAAGAAGTAATAGTCTCTTGGTCCAAGGTCTGGTGAATACAGTAGATGACAGAGTTTCCAAGTTCAACCTTTTCAGTTTGAGCAGCATTGTTTATGTGACATGTGGTCAAGCATTTTCTTTCAAGAGGATTGGCCTGTCTCTACTGACCAATCTCAACTACTTAATCGCAAGCATCCTCATCATTTCATCCAATTGTTTGCAGTAGACATCAGCTGCAATCGATTGACCAGGTTCATTGAAGCTGCAGTGGATAATACCAGCGCTGGACCACCAAAAAGACATCATTAGCTCTTTTTTTTGATGAATATTCAGTTTTGGACTATGTTTCAGCACTTCATCTTTATCCAACCATTGTGCTGAACGCTTACAATTGTCAAAAAGAATCCATTTTTTATCACACGTAACAATACAGTGTAGAAATGGTTCACCGTTATGTCATGATAGCAAAGAAAAGAAAGCTTCAAGACAAATTCTTTTCTCACGCTCGTTTAATTCTATGCAGCTTCTTTACCTTTCCTATTTGTTTCAAACGGTCCAATATTGTTGGAATAGCAACGTCAAAGCTTGCTGCTAATGAATGCATAGGTTGAGATAGATTTGCTTCTACTATAGCTTTCAGCTCATCATTATCCACTTTGGTCTCAGGTCATCCATGTGGCTCATTTTCAAAATTAAAATCACCAGAATGGAACTTCTTCTCAAACCGTTGACATACTGTGCATTCATTAGCCACATCCTTCACAAACACTTTGTTGATATCTTGAGCTGTCTGCTGCATTGGTTCCACAATGGAACTCATCTTCAAAAATAAACATGAATTTTTGACTTATCCATGGTTTCACAAAAATTGCTATAAAAAAATTGAAAGATAATCACAAGCCAAAATATACTTTGGAAGGACTGAGGATGTATCTTCACAATAAAAATAAAACAGCAAGTGTCAAAGTGAAATGTCAGAGATATCAGCTGTCAAACTTAGTACTTAAGGAAATCGGACATTTCATACCTAATAACCTTTAAATTTAATCAACTTGGTTATGGAACTTTCTCAAAAGTATTTTCCATGCAAAAATGTTTAATAGTGCCCCTCCTTAGATCAATATTCCAAGAAAAAGTACTTGGAATAAAGTCATTTGACAAGGATATAGCAGAAGTGTCAAGTAAATGCCTCTACCACATTTGCCGAGTTGTTTATTCAATTCCCCAACCCCGACTTTCCTTGACCAGAAACAATTTTCTATAAATGGAAAGAAAAAAGGATGATTAAAAGTTCTTCAATGAGAGAGTCCTCCTATCTAGTGCATTCTAGCCAATCACTTGGTGAATTTTAACGCCAAGGCTTTTGGTAGACCTCACTTTTGTGCTATTACTCAGGGTAATGAGCAGAGAGTTATTTTTTTTTTTTTTACTATGCTGACAAATATTTATCAACATATATTCATCAGCAAATATTTATCAGCAATATTTATCAGCAAATATTTTCTAGTCATTTGCAAGACTGCTAATTTTGTGGAGTTTTTTGTTTTTGTTTTTAAAATTCTATTTCAGAGATGAGGGAAATAAATAGGGAGACCCAGTATAACACATTGTTATTTATAAGCAAGTAATTCTTTGCCATTCTAGCCATACTTGAATCATTGCCAAATCACTCCAAAACACCACAAGTCAAAAAACATAGATGACAATGGCAAACCAACCACTCACAACAGCTCTAAAGAAGAATGAAAGATTTCATCTGACATTTCCTTAAAAAGGAGAACAAAATCAGTACTCATTTAGTAAAACACACAAAAACACCTAAGCTGGAAACCTAAATATTTGGTAATAACAGTTCCCATCTTTACATGGCTTTATCCTCACTCCTTGAGAAACTGAGATTGGTTTTAATGACTACACCCTTTTTTAATGACTACACCCTAGTGGTGGTACTCTCTTCATCAACCCTATAATCCTCTTTGAATTAAGTTCTAGCCAACAGAAATACTCTGAAACAGAAACAAACCTGAATGTTATAATATGGTGAGTATTTTTAAATAATGCTCCTTACAGGGACAAAGTAAATCAGTCAAAAACTCTATTGAAAACTTGAATTCTTTCTGTAGGTTGGAGTTATACAAATGCTAGCTAGCTCCTCCCCCCTTTTTTATTTTAACAGAAATTTGGTTAAATAATCCATATATTTCAAAGCAAAGTATTTTGGAGGGATCTATGAAAATGAACAGTGCTTTCCAAGCTTTAATGTGCACAGAATCACCAGGAGATCTTGTTAAAATGCAAATTATGCAAATTACGATTCTGTAGGTGCAGACAGTGTCTGGTGGGCACGGCCCCAGATTCTGACACCAATGCTGCAGGGCACAAGACTACATGGTGAGAAAGGCACAGTATATTTTGGTTTTCATTCATTAGAAGAATTTCAAAAATAATCCTAATTATAATCAGCTTTACATGTTTCTCCATACACAAACTGGTTCAAATAATTATCTACAGTTGATTCAAATAAAATAAGTTTCTGTGCAGGTAAAAAAGCATTCCTGGCTTTTTATCAGAAGCACAAAGATTGGCAATTTCAAAGTTAGATCTTTAGGAGACATGAGATAAGTGATATTAATAAGAAATGGCAAAATTACTATAGTATTTACTGAACATATGATTAGTTCATTTGAATTCCCAGTTTTCAGTCTGCAAGGCTGAAGTTCTTGAAATGTGTGTTTTCCTTACACACTGACTGTTGCGTTCTTAACCTCAGAATCAAAGAGAAATTGAACTTCAGAGTAGCCAACCACACAGACAAACACACATTGAAGCTAAATTTTCTCTGTCCCGGTAGCATACCCAAATGTGTGTGAAGAAACCATTCTAGACATTTCTATCGGGGTCCCAGCCCTTTGCTAATTTTCAAGCTCTGAGTTGAAAGGAAAAAGCAACAGTATGTAATTAGAGAAATCTATGATTTACACATTAACAAGCAATGAAATGCAACCCACAGAGGGGAGAATGAAATTGTGGCCAGCTAATAAGTGTCTGTACTTATTAAGGCTAAAGAAACAATCTATGAAACAAATATAAGCCTTTCCCAAACAGTGCAGAGTAATTATATTTGGCATAAGTTCCACAGGGAAGATGCAGCTTTAGAAGCTTAAAGAACTGAGAAATGGGAAGAAGAGAGCCAGCTCAAGATATAAGTAAAACATTTTTCAGATATATCACAGATGAGGGAAAGGATAATGGTGAGAAGAAAAGAGACACTGAAGGCCATGGGGAAAGGCAGAAAATGAAATATGCCTTTTTAACCTCAGCCTTCATTCTAGAAGATTATGGGAAAATTTAAATTTCAAAGTCATCCACAAGAACTTGAAGAATAACCTTGATGGAAAATTTCTAGCAGGATTACAGAGATCTTTAATGCCAGAAATCAAAAGAAACAGATGAACAGTCCCTTGAAGAATTTATTCCTCTCCTGATGGTAACTTTGTTAAACACTGACTCTTATACTAGAAATGATGAAACAAATATCATTTCTGTCTTTGAGAAGTTTCAGTGGAGGGGAAAGTCTACAAACATATACTCACACGCTCCAGCAGCCCTATATATGCATAAGTTCAGTAAAAAATCTTTTTTTTTTTTTTTTTGTCATTGGGAGCTTTGGGTTCAAACCTCAGATCCTCCACTTACTAAGAAGTCAGTGTGACATTGGACAAGACATTTCACTCCTTTAAATCTCTAGTTACTTATCCTTAAAATGGAAATGATAACATCTGTAAGTCAAGACAGCTGGGAGAATTAATTATACTTCATTATAATTAATTATTATTATATATCATATTATAACATTATATGAATATATTGTAAACAATTGTTATATAATTATTAATTAATAAAAATTAATTAATAACTCTAAGACAAAACTGTTGAGAGTATCCAAATTGCAAATATATAATACTTGTTTTAAGCCACTAAACTTTGGGTTATTTGCTATACAGCAATAGATAACTAATGTATGGGAGATCAACTGGAAAGGATTGGGAAGTGCCTAAGCTCAAAAGTGTTCGTCTTGGGAGAGTACTACTTCTGGAAGAGATGTAGCTATCTTGGTAGGGAAAGTCCTGCTTAGAGGCTTGGTAGTGAAGAGAAAGAAATAAGCAAGTTTATAAATTAAGGGTCTTCCAGAAACAAAAAAGAATTACAGAGTCAGACACACTGCCCTCCCCATCTCACAAACACTCCATTAAATAACCTGCCTTTCACTGTGCCAACCAAAGAGTGCATTCTTGAACTTAGGAACATAATAAAGCACCTAAATCCCAGGCTCCTCATCTCAGAAACACATGCTATTATTCACCCAGGAAAATTTAGGCCATTTAAAAATAAACAGAAAATAGAGAGCAATAGCCATAGAAAGCTATTATGAGAAGAAAACAGAACATGAAAATCAAAACTCCTCAGCTAATGAAAATGTTCCCATAAGAGAAATCATAAAACAGAGAAAACCTATAAAATAGCACTCTGATGTGAATTAAATATCTTTAAATAAGCATTTGTAAATATGAAAGAACATCTTACATTAGAAAAAATTTCAGACTAGAAATGGGCCAAAACAGGAAGATGTAATATGAGAGTTGACCAATCCTAAGAAATAAATTGAAGAAAAAATCAAAATTGTCTCAGAAATAGAGAGTAAATTATAAGTAACCTAGGTGTATAGTATCTACTAAAAATAGAAAAGACATTAGGAGAGGAATGCAAGCAGCCAAGAGAAAGAGGAAAAAAGTAATAAAGACAGTGATACACAAGACGGGAAGAAGACCCAAGAAAAACAAAACAGTGCAACAAACAAATATTTAAAAAGTATTATCAGGCCGGGCGCGGTGGCTCACGCCTGTAATCCTAGCACTCTGGGAGGCCGAGGCTGGCGGATTGTTGGAGCTCAGGAGTTCGAAACCAGCCTGAGCAAGAGCAAGACCCCGTCTCTACTAAAAATAGAAAGAAATTAATCGGACAACTAAAAAAAATATATAGAAAAAAAAAAAATTAGCCGGGCATGGTGGCACATGCCTGTAGTCCCAGCTACCGGGAGGCTGAGGCAGGAGGATCACTTGAGCCCAGGAGTTTGAGGTTGCTGTGAGCTAGACTGACGCCACGACACTCACTCTAGCCCGGGCAACACAGTGAGACTCTGTCTCCAAAAAAAAAAAAAAAAAAGTATTATCAAAGAGAACTGTCCAGAAATAAACAACATTTAATCTACATATCGAAAGGGGTCAACGTTACCAGAAGGAGAAACTTTGGGACATATTCTAGGAAACATATTAGATGTCAATGGTATAGAAATTTTAAAAATCTGTTACTCCAGGAAAAAAGACCACATTTTTAATGAAACATAAAATCAGTAGGATCTGGAGAGTAGTGGGCAAAATAAAATAACAGTGGTGCAACAATTTCAAGAAGTTCGAGGTAGGGATGTATGACCCACAATTTTATATCCAGCCAACTGTCTTTCAAGTATTAAAGCCATGGAAAAACAGATTTAAACACTCAAAAACTTGAAGAATATTGTACTTCTGAGCCTTTCCTGAGGAGTTGACTAGAAGAAGAGCTTCATCCAACTGAGAAATGACTAGGGAAACCTGAACAGAAGGGTTAAGGTTAAACTTAAAAAAGAAGAAAGGGGAAATTGAAGAAATGTGTTTATTATTTATTACTGAATGGCTAATATATGGCAACGAAGGGTATTATTTAAATTTCATGAACGAAATAGTAGAGTCCCTAAAATGAAAATATAATGATGATGATAATAATAGTAATAATATAGTGTTTATTTCTATTAATACCAACTATTAAATGTTTTTGTTGTTGTTATTTATTTGGCCAGGGAGTATTTTGAAATAATAAAAATCAAATACCTTTAAATAGGGCGTATGCTGTCCAATTCCCACTTGCTCTGTACTGTTATAATCTCATTTATGTTACCTGCCTGGTCCCTGAAGTCATTTTAGTTGAGGCCTGGGGATGCTCTATATCATGGTGAACAAAACACATATAGATTCTGATCTGAAGAAGCTCGCACATCTACCTATATCTGATTAGCATTCCTGATCCTGATAAAGATTCAGGCCCTGAGAAAGAGAATTTCTACATCTGAAAGCTTGGGGTATGGAAGAAGGGTTTTGAAGAATTTACTAAGGTAAATACTGCTTCAGTTAGTCAACCTTTCTTGGCAACAGGGAATCTATGTTATCACGTAGATTTCCATATTTCCATTAGTACTTCTAAGCTTCTTTGATCATGGTGGATCGAAGACATAATGTCATTTTCATTTATAAAAATTAAGAAGTTATTATATCATTTATCATGAGGTCTGGAAGCAAGAAATAGCTTTGCACTGTGATGCTAAAAGAAGATTATTCAAAAGTAAGGGACTTTATGGTCATTGAACAAAGGAGAACTGAATCTAGATTTATTTGAAAATTGACAAGTTTTAAGAATTAAGAGACAAGATAGTCATTCCTTTCCACCAGAGGGCGCCATAGACTAGAATCCAGCAAGCGGGCTTTCATGTCTGGGTACATAAACACAATAACCCGATGCAGCGAGTCTTAGGCTTTATATTTTTGTAAGAAGGAGAGATTTTTAAGATCAATAGTGAACATTATTGATTTGTCAATAAGGTAGGATTTGTCTTAAAGGCATTAATTTGACTATACCCGTCAAACATTTTTACCCTCCAGATGGAAAACAAAAACAAAGTGGAAACAGTGGCTTAATCTTGTATTTACATGCGTTACTTCCACAAGGTTATTTATTTAGAAGCTGGATGATGGAAAACTGTTTTAGCTACCGTAACCCCATGATGAAATCTACTTACAATTTGCCTGTTGGGATTCATCTGGGCCAAGTATTTGGAATTTGTGGGTTCTGTGGAATAGATCTAATTTCCCAGGAAGCTGCAGAAAGCAAGGTTTGTCCTTCCTGCTGTTTCTCTAGCACTAGAAATTAAATGTGTCTGTCCATTTCCAACCCAGTAATGCAATGAGAAAATGCTGCCCCCTTCAGCACAGAGAATACCCCAGGTCATCACCTGTTGAAAATTCAGGCTTTGCCCTGAGACTTTGACAATCAAATGCTTGCAAGTCACGCTTCAGTTTGCTTCAAATGCTGGGTCTGTAAAGACAGATTTACTTATACTCCCTTTGTACTCTGAGGGGCAAATTTTATCAGCTGAAAGCTCACTTGCAGTCTCCTGTGAGTGTTCAGTAAGCCACAGTGCTTGTGAAGTATAACTCCCACGGCTGCTCTCGACTGGCTGATTAGGACCGAAATAGTGCATTTGAAAACGGAGCACCATTTGAAATTCATGGGCTGACAGAGGATCACAGCTGATCATAATTTCTCATGTGAAAATGTGATTTCCCTCCCCCTGTTTCCTCTTGTTACACCGCTGAGGAGTATTAAGTGAGTTTTCCAGCCCATGGCTAGGGACTTCTGCAAAGGTGCTGTGGGGAGACACAATTAGGAGTAACAAAGGCATCGGCTTTCCAGGTTCTGAATTTGTAGGCTTACTATGAGATGGCTTTCAGGCTTATGAACTGCGGAATCCTATATGAAGAGGCAGTGGGGAGAGGAAAGTAAATGTTTCCCAACAGCTTAAGCCACTCCCCAGTCACTTCCAATAACAACATGAGCTTAAATCTAACAAGTGTCTCATAGAGATAACACAGCTTTGAGGCTGAGTAAGCATCTAAAGCCTAAATTGACCCTCCCACTCTCCTGGGGACTCTGGATAGTGATTGCAACTGTTTCTGTTTTCATACAGCAATTAAGAAATTACTAAAATTCTCACTTAAATGTTCTTACCACACAAACAAAAACAAAGGAATATAAGGAAAATAAATAAATATTTTATTATTTAAAAAAGGAATTAGTAAGCCATTTAAATATATAACTAAATGAACATGTCACATAGCATATTTGTTAGCAAATATGACTTTTCTTCTGCCTTCCCTCCTCTTCCCAACAATATCATGTTTTTCTTATTCTAATGCTGCCCAATTCTAGACTATTTTGCATTTTTTACAAAGCCTAAATCCTCCCCTTACAAAATTTAATTATGAGAATTCATGACTGCCACGTGTTTGAGCAATTTAATGGGGAGCATGGGCACTCCACCTGGGGGCTCCAGGTCAACATAAGTAGTAAAGAATTGAAAAATTGTAATCAATAATTCAAACCTCCAGATATGGACACTCAGTCTGAGTAAAGCAGTATATTCTTTTGCATTGGAATTATAGCAAATCACTATGTTTGCATTGATCAGAATCTAGTCATCAATTAAGCATTTATGACAAATAAAAATAGAAAATAAAATGGTTGCTAACTAAATATATGGAGTGTTCCATCACCCATGCATCCTACTCTTCTAATTGCCTTCTCTCTCTCCTTTCCTTCACTGCATTTAAGGAATTGAAAGACAGATATGTTGTTCATACTTCTCATTTCCCATTTCTTCTACAACCCCTGATTATTGTTTTCTGCTTCTAAACTACTGAAACTGCTTGTGTTAAAGCTACCAATGACCTTCTGGTAGCCAAGGTCAACAGAAGCCTTATTGTCTGTATTTGATTTGCCTTTCTGTGCCGTGTGGCATCACAGACTTCCTTCCTTCTCCGATTCTCTCATCTGGATTAACTTCCCCTCTCTGGCTGTTTCCTCTCTGCATCTTTCCTCTTTCTGTCCCTGTTCTTACACATTCTTTTGGGTTTGAGGCAAACCAAAATATTTCTCCCCGACATACAGAGGATTGTTAAGTTAAAGACACTGAAAATGCAGGGGAACACTCTGCATCAGCCTCTGTTTGCCTGACGGCAGGAGGTAAAGCCTCTCTTACTGGAGACAGCACTTGCTTATTGGCCCAGAGACAGACGGCACCAGCAGGCACCAGAGGAATCTGGGAACAGATTTTATTATCTTTCCACATTTCCCCATCTTTTAAAAGACTGGAACTGTTCTCTCCTTTTTCTTGTCACTGTATAGGATTTATAGATCTCTGTTAAAATACTGTTTAAGCAGGGACCCGAAGCCACTGCATTGAGAGAGAAATTCTTTTGAACTGAGGCCTCTCCTGGAAGATGGGTACAACACATGTTAATAAACTTCTGCTTGTTTTTTGTTTTTTTTTTTTTTGCTAATTTGATTTTGGTTTTCAGGAGAGTGTTTTTAGGTTCTCAATTAAGAACCTCAGAAGGGAAAGAAAAGAAGTTATGGTTTTTCCCCTATAGTGTTCATTCTTATTCCTTCTTTCTCATTCTACATGCCCCCTAAGTCACCTCATCCTAAATTCAGCTACCATGTGTGTAATGATAATTTTTGAGTCTTTTCTCTGGTTCAGACTTCTGAGATTCAGCCTCACGTTTCTGCCTCCTGAATTGCCCCACCTGGATATCTGGAGTAGAGGAAACACTATGGGTCCACCCAAACTGTTGCTTTCTTTTTTGTGTTTTATGGGGCACATATTTGCCAGCTTTTCCTGCAGTTTGTGTAGGCTATGTGCTAGACGTACGGCTAATGGAATGTGGGTAGGATCAACACACATCCCTTCTGCTACTCGTTCCTATAATGTCCCACAAGATCCTCCAAACTCCTCTTTCCTGACAGCGTTGGAGGGTGGTGGTGTCACAAGATTCACCAGCCAGGAACATTCACACCAGATTTCGATGGAAGGAAGAGTAAAGTGGTGTTAGGCCACTGAGAATTGCATTGTTAGCTATAGCAGTTAGACTACTCTGATTATTGCAATGTAATAAAGGACTCAATACCTCTAAAATGGAACTTATTTTGCTCTACAAAACAACTTCCACCTCTCAGTGAATGGGATCCCCAACTTGTCAAAACCAGAAAAGTTAAAGACTCTCAAAATTTATGCTCCAATTTCATCCCCACATCCAGTTTCTCACCAAAACATGTTAAGTTTAGCTCTTTAACATTTCCACAGACATTCTCTAGTTCAGGCTCTCATGTCTTCCTAACGGTTCTCTGCCTTAGGTCTCCTCTCCTGTCCTTTGGAGTCAATTTCCCATGCCCCTTGGAGTCCGTTTCCTACACCCTTTGAAGGATAATCTTGTTTTACATAATTATTTCTTTTCATCTTAAAAATGAATAAAACTGATATTCTGGTAAGAAATGAATATATGCATCTTTTAGAAATTTTAGAAAACTCAAAAGTATTAAATAGAAAATATAAATCAATAATAATCTCAGTGCTCTGTACAAATACTATTAAGCATTTGGTTCATGGGCTTCCTATGTTATTACTATTATTTGTTTTTCCTGAGACAGAGTCTCACTCTGTCACCAGGCTAGAGTACAGTGGTATCATCATAGCTCACTGCAACCTCAAAGTCCTGGGCTCAAGCGATCCTCCTGCCTCAACCTCCCGAGTAGCTGGGACTATAGGTGTGCACCACCATGCCTGGCTAATTTTTCTATTTTTTATAGAGACAAGGTCTCACTCTTGCTCAGGCTGATCTTGCACTCCTGGCCTCAAGCAATTTTCCTACCTCAGCCTCCCAAAGTGTTAGGATTACAGGCGTGAGCCACCAAATCTGGCCTATGTTAATTTTTTATGTTTACATGTATAATCTATCTGATTTTTAAATTTAACTTTTATCAAAGGAATACATATACAAATTTATAAGTTGATTATTAATACTACATTTATAGTGAAAAACAATATTCCCTGTCTCATCCCTCCCTATGTCCAATCCTACCCCTCAGAGGCAAATGCTTTCAAATAGTTTAGTCATTTATTATTCAGCTGTTTTTCTCCATATATCTAAGTGAAATGAAACTCACTGACTTTTTAAAATTTTTTATGTAATCTACTGATTTTCTATGGAAAACGAGGATTTAGTTCTGTTTTGTCCCACATCCCCACACAAATCTACTTGACAACAAAATTATGCTACTCTTTTTGGTTAAGTCAATAGTGGTATTTACATTTTTGTTACTCTGTAAATATAATTCAAAACTGAGCCTCATAAGTACACTGATTATATTATTGTTCAAGTTTTTGTTTTTCCTGATGTTTAACAATTACTTCCATTTATTGCCTTAGTTTTTTATCAATCACACATTTATCTCTGTATCTTCAAAAAGAACCAAACATTCTTTTCACTACATAAAAACACATTAGATATTCAATTAAATACATTTTGGGGCAAGTTCTCTGTTAAAGCTTTCCATATTCATATTCTAATCTGGAGTATATATTTTTAGTATCCAAAATATATAAATAATGTTTATAAATCAATAATAAAAAAATAGAAGGTATGAAAGGCTATTTAAAAAAGGAGGAAGACAATGACCAATAAACACATGAGAACTGCTCCATTTCTCAATTTTGGCAAAATTCTAAAGCTTGATGATACTATTTATCAAAAAGTTGAATTGGTGCAATCTTTTGGGGGAGTGCATCATAATCCAGGGACTTTGTAGAAGTGCATAACCTAGAAGTTATATGCCTTAAAGGAACTCTTACTCACATACATGAGCAAATGTGTGGATGCATGCATTTTGCAGGATCGTTCTTAATAGCTCCTAATGGAAATAATTTTAATTTCTGTTAATAGGACATTGAATAAATAAATTATATTCATGCAGTAGAATGCAGTACTGCAGTGAAATTAATGAAGTACATATCTATAGGGATGAATCTCAAATAACAAACGCAGAGAAATGATAAAATGTCAATTTCAATACAGTGATCATTCCTGGGAGAAAGGTGTTGGGAAAATAATGGGGTAGAAGTACACAGAGGGCTTTAACTGTATTTGGGTTTTCTTTGTGAAACAGCATGGTGACTACATTACATTATCCTCATACCTCTTTCTTTAAATATTTCTTAATAACTAAAAAAGCCCGACTGGAGATAAAATATTATAAGAGAGCATATTCGGTGTGTTTTTTGACTACGCAGAAATTGGCTGATAGCATTGGTTGTAAAGGTCGTCATTGGATGATTCTCCAGAAAGAGGATCATAAAAATAATGGTATTTGACAGAAGAGAAAGTGAAAGGCTAACCACTCAATTTTTCCCCTTCTCTCTAAACTTCTCTGAGCAATGAATGAGAGGTGCTGTGTTTAGATGGTATTTTGGGAACAATTCCACTGGATTGGTCTGTAGCTATTGAGCAATTTCATTTTGATTCAAGGGAACTTTATGTCTCAAAGTGCATGAAATAGTAATTAAGTAAATACCTATCTAGACAAATGAGCTTTGAAGGTGTCAGTCTTTCATTATAAATGAGAATGCCTTCAGAAAATTTGGCCTTCTGTAATCCGAAAACTTGCAGGCTTGTGTGAGAGTGAGGAAGGCTTTTTCAGATTTTCACACATCTTAATGTTGCAGAAGTTTGACTTGCTAATTAAGCTAAGGTGCTCTGCCAGTGATGTTTATTAACAGAATTTTGAATTCAGTCCTAATGCTCCTGTATGTGTTTTATTTTGGATTGAACACATTTGCACTGGGCTGTCAATATTTTCCATTGTAATGATAAAGGAGCTGCAACAGACACACAAGATAAAAGACATAAAGCACCAAATCATGCAATAATACTAGGGGCTGCATTGTGCTACTTTGTCCACCATCAAAAGGTATTCTATGGAGTTCTGCAGTGAAAGCAATGGGTCAAAAATTAGAATTCACTCCCAGCTTCGCTAACTTACTGTCTGGTGGTGTGACAAGTAACCCCAAATCTCTCAGCATTTATGCACTAAAATATTTAAAAAGTTTGCAGCATTCAGGGGGAGTGTAACTAGGCTCAATATATGTTTAGAAATTCCTACTAATAAGCTGCCTTTCTTTCAAAGCATTCGAGATACTAAAACTAATTAGGTGCTATCTACTTATTAAGTGCTAGATGATGAATGTTTTTACTGAGTTTTGAGATTTGGGGGAAGAAATTGTGAAGCATAATTATTGTTGGCAGTGAATAGTATACATGATGAATAGCATGAAAAAAATTTCATTTCATTACTGTAGCATATTTTAGCTATTTCACTGTAGGAATGGGAAAAGGTACTGCCTAAATTGAAAGGTGGAACCAATAAAAAGACACATTGATATATCTAAGCTTCAAGAGGGCTCAGGATGGACCCTCAGGATGTCATGTGAATTGAGACTGAGGAGAGTGAATTTCTTTATTATCTAATTTGTATCTAGAAAAGCCAATTTCCAGCACCAGTCTGCTTGGCAAATATTCCAGTGGCTCAGGAAGATGTATAAAATCTGCCCTTTGGTAGAGAAAAGAATGGTTAAGGACTTGGAAGAGAATGAAATACTACAGCCATAATTTCAACATGTCACCCCCAAAGGCTCCTAGAACTACCCTCTAAAGTCTGAAGACAGGCCAGAGCACTGCAGCGACAGTCCTTGCTGCTTTCTCTGCAGGCAGCTGCAGTGGATTAAGTCTCAATCCTCAGCCTGACCATGTCAGCGCCCACCCTGTCTCCCAGAAACCGTTAACTTTGAGAGAGAGATTTTTTTCCCTTTCTTATGTCCAGCTAGGTTGTACCATAGCCTACCTCATGAATTACAGGGAGCAACTTAATAGTACTAGAATAAACTTGCATTTCAGTGATTTACTGTAGCTGCCAGATAAACCAAAGAATAATTATCCTTTACAAAGCAACTATAAAATGCTTTAGAGTTCCTAAAGTGTTTTCATTCTCTGTTTATTCCACAATCAGAGACAAAAAGACCAATTTTTTAATAGTGGTTTTTCCAAGTATTGATATATTTGCTCCTTTCAAAGCAATTTCTGCATGCTGAGAACCATCTGTCCCCTCCAAGTCTTAGATTCTGTTCTTGAAACTTTTTGGGGTGAAGAAGCTAGAAAACTTGAAGAAGTCTTATTTGAGACCTCTATTATTTTGCTTCCAAATAAATGAGAGTCAATTTTACATGGCTTAAGCTCAATGAGGGGATGTATTGGCTTAAAAATTAAGCTGCAGGTGGAGAAAGATATAAATGATCTCAAAAACATCTGGAACTAGGAACTTAAATGTCAACAAAACCTTGTTTCTGCCTTTATTTTTGCTTTTCCGTGAGTTCCAATTTCATTCTCTCTCCTTTTAGACCACTGCTACAGCTGTGCTGATTTATGTCATCTCTAATTCCTAATTAAAAAAAAAAATCCGGGTGAAGGGCTTTGATATGGTTGGGGTGTGGAGAGTGGTGGTGAGGGTAATAAGACACCCTGACATTCCTAGGAGAATCTGTGTTAAAGCACAGACAAGAGAAGCTCCCCACATAAAATGGAAGTCATTCTTAGAAGAAATGGTGTTTGGGGGCAGGCAAAACAAGAAGTGCCATGGCAAAATCTCATTTAATCCTTCACCAGTTGTAATTCACAGATGGGAAAACAGCTTCAGAGTAGGGTAGTTATTTCTTCAAGGTTATGCAGCTCCTAAGTGAGAGAGCTGTGACTTGAACCTGGGCTTTCTATTTCCCAGGCCACTCTGTTCTCTAATATATCACTATATAATTTAAGCTATAGGTTGGTAAATGTCAGAGGACACTGAAATTTGAAAGATTTCTTGAGAGGATTCATGGATTCTATATTGTTCCAGGTTTGGGGTTGGCCTCAAAGAGCCTGTGAGCAATATTAGTGAGTCATTCATTCCTCAGAGTCAGTCTATCAACCAACGTTGATTCATTGAGCACCTTCTATATGCTGGGTACCATGTTAGACTTTTGAGTTACAGGAAAGAGGGGGAAAAAGGCATGGTTTAACTAATTAACTAATCATAAAACATAAGTGTGCAAAAAAGAACCTGCCTGATGCTATGCGAGTATATAGATTAATATAATATACGTGTGTGTGTGTGCGCACGCACATGTGTATGTGTGTTTGTGTGTTTATTGATTGGGGCTGTGTGGTTACGAAAGTTTTCCTTGTGGAAGACCCTGAGGTTATTTAACTATGTCAGAAACTGATCGATTCTGAGAGTTGATCCTTAAGTGTATGTAGATGCTCTTAGTGTTCTTTCCAGGGGCCATCGACTTCTGAAACTTATACTCTGATTGGAGTGCAAGAAACTTGAATTCATTTCAGAGAAAATACATTCTCATTATTAAGGACCAATTAATGTCAGTGTCTGTATCAGTTAGTTATTGCTGTGTAATAAATCAACCCCAAGTTAATGGCTTAAAACAACACTAATTTATTACGTACCCATAGTAATTAAAAATTTTTTTTTTAAATCACTAATTACTCATGCATCTACTTACTAGTTACTGAGGTTTTTGCTAATTTACACTGGGCTTACTTGACTGCAGAAGTCTATTTCAAGCCAAGGATGCAGCTGGACTTGTTGGCTCAGTCTACTCCCCACATAATCATCTCGAGGCCCAAGCAGCCACAGAGGGACCCTCTCTTACGACAAAGGTGGGAGTGTGAGAGAACAAGCCCGATCACATAAAGACATTTTATGCCTTTGATTGCGTCATGTTTGCTGGCATCCCTGACTGAGGCAATTCCATGGCCAAGTCCAAAGGCAAGGGGTGGGGAAAAACATTCCTGTCATGGAGATGGTGGGGACACTGGGACCTGGGCAGAGGGAATAGTCCCGATCAGCAATCTAATCTACCATACAGTCCATAATAAAAGTGCATTTTAAAAAAGTATATTAATAAAAGTAAATTCCTAGGTAATTCTAGAGGAAAACAAAAAATATTGTAAGGAGGGGGCTGACTTTTAAAAGCGGCAGATATATATTTTTGTCACATAGGGAAATAATGGTTTTCTTTTTAAAAAAATTTATTTTCCTTTATATAGAACCTCTCCTCCATCTATTTTTATTAATTTCCTGTTAGCCAAGTGATCATCTGATTTACAAAGTGCCTTCATTACATTACAGTAGGAATGTGACTTGGCACCCTTTTTCCCTTTCCAAATCTGAGGCTCAGAGTTGAATTAATTATTATCCTGTTTGGGCCACATTGTTATGATTAGTCCTTGCAAGGCCACTTTCTTCTTTTAAATATTGAGGGTTTATTTTCTTTTTACTGCTCACAATTTAGTCTTATTCCATGTCCTTTCTCCACTTTTGGCAATGATTCTGAACCTTTCAATGTGTATCTTTCTGTTTATGTGGTTCTTCCAAATTTTATACTGATAGTTTTGTGTTATTTTATTTTAAAATTATATAAATGGCATTGTGTTATAGGTCTTATTTTATTTATTTATTTATTTTTGCACTTTGCACTTCCCTGATAATATCCATTCATGTTACTGTGCATGCCTGTTATCCATTACTATTTAGTACTTGGGAATTTATATACGCCACATTTTACCTGCCCATTCTCTCAAGGATGGAGGCTGCATTTGACTGCTCAGGCTGCCATAACGAATACTGCAGACTGGGCAGCTTAAAGACAGAAATTTATTTTCTCACAGCTCTGGAGGCTGGAAGTTCATGATCAAGATGCTGTCCAGTTTGGCTCCTGGTGAGGGATCTCTTCCTGACTTGTAGATGCCACCTTCCAACCATGTCTTCATACGTCCTTTCCTCTGTGTGTATATGGAAAGAGAGAGAAAAATCTTACCTCCTATACCTCCTAAAAGCCCTATCTCCAAATACAGCCACTCTGAGGGTTAGGGCTTCAAGATACGAATTTGGAGGGGACACAGACATTCAGTACATAAGATGTACCTGTATGAGAAATTTTTCAGATTACGGTATGCATTATAATAGACCAGATTGTGCTGCAAGAGCAAACAAGCTCACAATTTCAGTGGCTTAACACAACAAAAGTTTATTTTTCACTTCTGCTGGAGATCCAACACAGGTCTTAACACAGGGGATACGCTCACTGTAGCCACCCAAGGATCTGGGCGGCTCAAGATGCCATCTTGACATTTTGCTTCCATTATCAGTGCAGCAGTAGCAAGAGAGCATACGTCTACTCACATTTCACAGGCCAAAGCAAATCACATGGCCATATTGATCTTCAAAGTGGAGGAGAAAAGCAATTCAAGCTTAGCATGTGCCTGGAAGGTGGAGAGCCAGAAATATTTGATGACTAGCACTAACTTCCACAATATGTGCCCAAGAGTGGAATTTCTAGATGATAGGGTAAATATGCATTTTCTCAATTCACCTTACTGATGCCAGACTGTACTCCACAATGGTGGTATCACTCTACTTTCCCACCAGCAGTGTGCAGGAGGTCCATATCCTCACCAAAGCTCAGCATTACTTAGCTTTCTAATTTGTCAGGCTAATGGGTGCAAAACAATATCTCATTGTGGTTTAACTTTCATTTACCTGATTAGAAATTATTTTGAATATGATTTCATATGGTAATTTTGGATTTCCTTTTTGTTAAACTGTATATTCATACCCGTTGCTTATTTTTCTCTTGGTTTTTCTGTCTTATAAATTTGTAAAAGTTCCTTTTATAATTTAGTTATTAATCTCCTAGTGATTTTAAATGATTGCAAATTATTTCTCCCACTCTGTCATTTATTTATTAACTTTATGAAGTCATTTTTTGAACAGAAATTCTTATATAATTTATATATTTTTTGTCTTATGGCTTTTACATTTGTAATTATGTATAATAATTATGTCCCTGAAGTTTACAATGATATTTTTCTTTATTTTCTTCCATGTCACTTATAGATTTGTTTGTCACATTTCGATGAATCTACTTTTATATGTAATGGTATGTAGGGAAAAGTTTCATTGTCTCTTGATTATATGAGAGTTTTCCCAAGGTATCCATACTTCCCTCATTGATTTGGTGGTTCCATCTTCACTGTATATTGAATTTCCATATCTACATGGGTCTACCTTTTATCTTTCCATTCTTTTTACTGGCTAATTTTTGATTTTTTCATCAACACCATACTGTTCTTAAAAACATGTTTGTGGCATATCTTAATATTCAGTAGAAACAAATCATTCTTCTTTTCTTTCTTTTTTAATTAAAATAAACTTAGTGATTGGTGGATATTTATCTAGTCATGTAAGTTTTAGAGTAGATTTATTAAGTTCCTTTAAAAATAAAAATAAATATTTGATTGGTATTGAACTGAATTTATAGGTTAGTTTAAGTATAATTGACATTTTTACACTATTAAGTTGTCTTACCCAAGGGCAATGACCATCTCCCCAGTGACTTCAAATATATTTTATGTGCTTTATTAGATATTTAAAAG
Organism: Propithecus perrieri; assembly: GCA_963574695.1. Lineage (NCBI taxonomy): Eukaryota > Metazoa > Chordata > Mammalia > Primates > Indriidae > Propithecus > Propithecus perrieri. The sequence continues at coordinate 34,955 of CAUYRB010032065.1, forward strand.
GTTCTCCATATAAGTATTGTGAACTTAGTTTTTTTTAAACTCATACATGGCAACTTTACTTAACTTTCTTATTAGATTTAATAATTTCTGATTTTTATGTTTTATGGCAGATAATACTTTCGTAAATAATGACAATTCTGTAAATAATTACCATTTTATTTTTTCTGTTTTAAATATTATTAATACCACTCTTCTGCCTTTTTCTTTCATTACACTGTTGGCCAGGACTTCCAGGACCATGTTAGGCATTGATGGTGAGAGTGGGCATATTGATCGCATTCCCAATTTTACAGGGAATGTACTTAAGTTCTGCTAGGAGTAGTGTGTGCTATACGTTTTTGGTACGTGAACTCTCTGAAGTGCAGAAGGTTCACTTGTAATCCTAGTTTGCTAAGATTTATTTTAAAGTTTTAAATAAGTACTGAAATCTATCAAGTGCTTTGTCTGAATCAAATGAAAGAATAACCTCATTTTTTTGCTTTTAGTCCATTAATGTAGTAAATTAAGTTAATGTATTTTCCCACTTTAATCACTTCATGTTCTTAAGATAAGCCATACTGGGCCATTATATATTATATATAAGTCCATTTTTGGATTTGGTTGGCTGAAAGTCAATTTCCTTGCAATGGCTTACAAGGCTCTATAGCACTTGCCGGCCCCTGAGTCCCCAGCCCCCATTATAGTTCTGACTCTGTTCTCTTCAACTTTCCCTGTGCACTCACATAGTTTCAGTCATTCTGTCTTCCTTTCTGTTCTTCCAAACTGCCAGGCACCTTCCCGCATCAATGCCCTTGCATTTGCGGCTTTTTCTGCCTGGAAAGAACTTTCTCCGGATATACAAATGGCTCCCTCCCTCACCAACTTCAGGTCTTTACACAATTTTCCATCTTCTCGGTGAGGCCTACCCTGGGATTCCCATCTAAAATTGCAACCCCCCCACTCCGACATTTGCCATCCCCTTTCTTTGCTATATTTCACTGTATTAACTATATTTTCTTTTTTCCCTCTATTTTTGATGCTCTGGCATTTTTATTGTCACTGACTGGGGAGAGACTACCCTGGCCAGAGATAGCCAATCCTTAGAGATAGCAAAAGGCTCTCCAAGGAGCACATCTTTCATATGCAAACTCACCAAACCAGAGCTCACACCTCTAATGATCTCCTTTAACAAGTTCTCACATACCAAGGCCAATATTTCCTCTGTCCCCAGTCAACCCAGGGCCAGTAGTCAGCCAGCCAGGGACAGGCCCTATGCCCCAAAGTCCACCAGAGTTATTCAAACTAGCCAGTCCCAGGTTGTTTACCCTGCCCTACCTTGCCTTCCCCATGGAATCCCCAATCAAGGCTGTACCCTATGCCTTCCCATCAGCCCTTCTGCCTTTTGTTCTCCTTGGTGCTTCTGCACATAGCCCTGCAAGACCAGCTGTACCTCTTGTATATAGGGATCTGTGAGTATGAATTTCTTCCTTCAAGAAAATCATTTTGTGCCTGTGTTTTTGCCATACCTAATTAAAACAAAACTCGAGTACAAATTTTAAATCATTTACTTCTTATTTCTTATCACTTAGCACATAGCATACTATATAGTTTAATATATAGTCTTCCCTAATTAAAACTCAAGTTCCATAAAGCAGGAATTTATTTTGGTGGGTTTTTTTTCACTTCTATATCTCCATTATTTAAACAGTCCCTAGTAAATACTGGGCCCTCAATAAATATTTATGAAATGAACAAATGAATGAAATGTTAATGAGTAAAATAAATCTAATATTTTTCTTTCAAGTACTAGTTTCAAAACTAGATAAGGAAAATAAGAGGCAATCAATGTTGACATTTTGATACATTTTCTAGTAATCAATTTATGCATTTTTATTTACAGCTGACTGAATGTTTGCCTTTGACAACAATCATTTGAATGTTTGCTGAGCAGCTGCTAACTCTACCAGACACTGTGCTGGGTAGTAAGCAGGCAAGGATGACAAAAATAAACACTAGTCATTTTTGTCCTTAGGCAGTTTTTAGTCTTCAATTTTTTGATCTCCTATTTGTTATATTATAGGCAATTTCCCTTGTTTTAAAAATAAGATTTCTATAAAAATTGATTTTAATAGCTGAATAACAGAAGATTTAAAAAAACTTTCCATCCATTACCTTCTTCAGTGGACAGACTTGCTTTGTTTATAGACACAAAGTTTAAATTAGCTGCCAGTAATTTAAAAGTTGGTTGATTTAGCATTAAATAATACAGATTTCTACCTGCTCTAGAAAAATAGGAAATTCTGAAAAAATGGTGCCTGTATCCCCAAAAGGAAACTTATTGTTACTTAGAGCTGAGTGGCAGCATCTAATTCAGACCGAATATTGGCTTGTCAGTATAGTTTTCTTTCATCTGCCTGTTTTACTCATTTATATTAACTGACTGGCCTCCACTCATTTTGAATTTGTGACGTCTGTGTAGAATAATGCATTATATGGATGTATCATAATTTTCTTAGCTGTTTCCTCGAGGCTAAACAATTAGGTTATTGCTAAATTTTCACTGTTGTAAACAATGCATAAATCTCTATCTATATGTCAGAGTCTTACCTTAGGGTAGATTTTTCTAAAAGGGAAATTACTAAGTCATAGGGTAGGGATATTTTAATTGCTTTTCAAAAAGAGTATACAGTTTTCTACTCCCAATTATGTATGAGGGTGCATATTTCAATGATGATCTGCTGAAGTTGCATTTTAGAATGTTCTAATCTTTATTAATTTAATAAGCAAAAATTGTATTTTAATTTGGATTTGTCTGATTACCACTGAGATTAAACAGTTTCTGTATTGTATTAGCAGAAATGCAGTGCTATTTGCAAATCACTTTTGTTTTAATTTACCATATATATGAGTTTCATGTGAAAACTTTTCCTGTATTAATTATATTAACCATTTCGGTGCCTTATTTACTATAAATATTTGTTGTTTGTTTTTTTACTTATTATTTTCTTTGGTAAGTAAAAGTTATTTACTTTTTAATATTCAAATCAAGATATTTTCCTTTGGTATTTCTTCTACTCTTTTAACTTTATTGTATCTTTCTTCTATAGAAATAAATTAAATAGCCACATACACATTATACTTTTCATGGTTAAATTTAAATATTTTGTTTTTTATTACCTTTGGAATCTATTTTGATATAAGGTGAGGATCTAAATTTTTTTTTTTGTTCTCAGTTTCTATTGTTTTGGGTTTTTACTAGCATTAACTCAATATTCTGAAGATATTTCTTAAATAAAACTTCTGTACTGATTTATGTACTTCATTTACTGTATGAAGTTCTTATGTACGTTAGAATCTCTATCTAAATGATATTACTTTGTTTCATAAATCTGCCATTCAACTTTTATTCCATTTCTTTACTAACGTTTCATAATGTACTTTAGTAGCCAAATCTTGTTAAACACCAATTCTTTAATTTTTAAAAAAATAGCCATTTTCATTTATTTTTAATTTTTCTAGAGAAAATCTAGAATTATAATTTCAAGTTCCAAAAGATCTTGTAATTGGGATTATGTCAAACTTATAAATACATTTAGAAATAATTGCCATTTTAAAAATAATATTGACAGAGACCTTTCAAAAAATTGTTATCTTTCTACTTTTTAACATTTCCATTATATATTTTAGTAATGTTCTGTGGTTTCTTTTCATAAAAGTCCAGCACACAATTGGCTTCAATTATTTTTATCTGTTTTATACTTCGTTGATATTTTGAAGAGGATATTTCCCATTACATTTTCTACCTGTTTATTGTTGGTATTTAGGAAATTTTTTTTTTTTTTTTTTTTGATACAGAATCTGGCTCTGTTGCCCGGGCTAGAGTGCCGTGGTGTCAGCCTAGCTCGCAGCAACCTCAAACTCCTGGGCTCAAGCGATCCTCCTGCTTCAGCCTCCCGAGTAGCTGGGACTACAGGAATGCACCACCATGCCCAGCTAATTTTTTCTATATATATATATTTTTTTAGTTGTCCAATTAATTTCTTTCTATTTTTAGTAGAGACGGGGTCTCGCTCTTGCTCAGGCTGGTCTTGAACTCCTGAGCTCAAACAATCTGCCCGCCTCAGCCTCCCAGAGTGCTAGGATTACAGGCGTGAGCCACCGCGTCCGGCCTTATTTAGGAAAATTTTAATATATTTTTGGATATTTGTATATCCTTCTAAATCTTTGTTTTAACTTTCCAATTGACACAATGAGTTTTCTATATTCAATATTATAATCCCCAATAATGACATTTTTCTCCTCTTTCTAATTATTAAAATTCTTATTTTGATTACATTCTCTATTGTTTTGGTTACAACTTCCAAAATATTAAAAATATTAATGAAGCTGGATGCACACCCCTGTAGTCCCAGCTACTTGGAAGGCTTAGGCAGAAGAATCACTGGAGTCCAGAAGTTCAAGGTTGTAAGGCACAATGACCATGCCTGTGAGTGGCCACTGCACTCCAGCCTGGACAACATAACAAGACTCTTTGTCTCTATCTCTCTCTTTCTCTCTCTCTGTCTCTGTCTCTCTCTCTCCACATATATATATATGTGATATTTCACATCTTTGCCTTCATTATGGTTTTAAAGAAATTATCTCTAGTGTTTTGCCTTCAGGTTTAATATTGTCTATTGATTTGCTGATATCTTCATCAGGTTAATAAACATCATTCTTTTTCTGGTTTATTACTTATTACTTACTTTTAAATAGAATTAGAGTTAAATTTAACCCACTGTCTTTTCTAGGATCTATTGATACAACTGAATTTTGAATATTTTACTAGTTGATATTATACATTATGTTGGTTTTAAAAATAATACATACATTTTTGCATTTCCATAGTTCAGCATGCATTATTCTTTTGCTATGTTGTTAAATTGTATTTACTAGTAGTTTTAAAGATATTTATATTTATAAATGAGATTACATAATTTTATTTTTTGCCTTATATTTGTAAGTTTTAGGGTTAAATTATAACTTAGACTTGCAGCCTCTGTTTCTTTCTGCCAAGGTCGGCGTTATTGAGAAGGTAACCTTTGAGCAAAGACTAAAGGAAGTGAGGGAGTTAGCCATGCAGCTATTTGGGAAAAGTGTTGAAGGCAGAGGAAACAGCTGATACAAAGCTCTAAGTTAATGAATTTCTCCCATATGTCAGCCTTGGCAGTGGATCCAGGGGGTTAAAGAGAAAATAAAATGTCAACCCTGCCCTTGAGTCTAGCAATGAAAGTATATTGATTGTTTTGCTGTAGTAAGAAAGCTACTATGAGAGAGATAATCACACAGTGCTTTTGGAGGCCATAAGAAAGGATTCTCACCCAGTCTGAAGGCAATCTGGAAAGAACTCTTGCTGGAGTCATTGCTTCACATGGGTTGGGGGAGTAGTAGGACTTACCCAAGTTAAGAAGCAAAATCTGTGTCAGAATAAAATGCATAGAGTCAATTTCAGACAGTTAAGTACAATGTGAGTAAATAGTACAAGGGGGTGGTAATGAGAGTTGAGATGAGAAAGCTTGGAGGGGCCAAATCATGTTGCACCATCCTAGGCAGTTTGTTATCTATCGCTATTTGCCAAAAAAGAGTGGGAAAGACTTAACCACATTTTGTTTTAGAAGAGTAACTGATGGTCACGTGTGGATGATATACCAAGCTTGGATGCAGCAAGCCGCAGGCAGTGAGGGTTCTGTCGATCATCTGAAACAAAGACTGAAACAGAACTGAAGGGAGGCAGATAGAAGAGAATGACGGAGTGGGTGGATCTGAGAGCTGTTAAGTACTTAAAATGAGCAAGCTTTGGTAACTGACTAGATGGAGAAGGAAGGATGTCTCCCAGGCCAGGAATGCTGGAAAAGGAGTGGGCTGAGGGGAGTTGATAAAAAAATAAGCACATTATTCAAGGATTTAATGTTAAATGAAAGAGACTGGATTCAAGCTGCCAAATGTGTTGTGTGTGGGTGTGTGTGAGTGTGTTTTAATTCTCTTTCTTCAAAAGTGGTGCACATTTTCATAATATATTAGATCTAAGAGCCTACTTTATTCTGTACTTGATATCTAATATATGTATGTGTGTTTCTAATAAAGTCTAAATATATCTAGAGGGCTTATTTATTAATTGAATTTCCTGAGGCATAACTCATTCCCTTGATGTGCTAAAAATCTGATAATTTCAGATCCTTAATGCTAGAAATATTGATGAGAACAGTTAAGTAACTTCACAAAGACTCTGCTATTCATATTTGTCTTTTATCTTTTACTAGAATGTGAATTTCTTTCATTATCCCCCTCCCATACACACACAAAACTTTCTATTTCAGGAGGCCTTTAACAATGCCCTTTTGCTGTGTTATCATTCAAAAGAAAAATTTATCATATCTAAAAGTGTCACCTCAATCACATTGCTTCTAATAGGAAAAAACTTGCCCCTGATATTTGGGGGAAGGTTAAATGAAGCCAGAAGGCTCCTGTGTCCCGTGTCATTGACCTCCCCTGCAGGCTGTTCTTTCAATCCTCCCACTGGGAGAATCGGTGCTTCCCATTAGGTGAGCCCTCGGATGTGAAAGAGGAAGCAGATTCTTGCAAGCAGGGGAGGCCCAGCCAAGCTGCCCTTTAGCACAGTGGAGGACAGACTGTCTGGAGAGGGGGCAGTGAGCTGAGCCTGCTGGATCTCATAGCACCCAAGGCAGAGCACAGCCCCCAGAGGAAGCGAGGGTCCTAAGGAAAATGGCAGAAGGGTCAGTGTATTAGTCCATCCCTCCTGCTATAACCAAATACCTGAGGACTAGGTAATTTGTAAAGAACAGACTTTTGTTCTGGAGACTGGGAAGTTCAAGATCAAGATGCTGGCAGGTTGTTGTCTAGAGAGGGCCTAGTCTCTTTTGAGGTGACATCTTGAATGCTGTGTCCTCTAGAGGGGATGAATACTGTGTCCTCTCATGGCAGAAGGGATGCAAAAGGGCAAAAGGGGGCCTTCCTTGTTCCCCAGCCTTTTCATATGGTTATTGATCCCGTCATGAGGGCACCACCACCTTTATGTCTTAATCACCTCCTAAAGGCCCCACCTCTTCATGCTATCACATTGATAATTAAGTTTCAACATGGATTTTGGAAGGATCACAAACATTCAAACCACGACAGTCAACATGATGGAAGAGTGACAGGCATGTCAAAGGGGCGATGAGATGTATCCACAGAGGAAGTTATTCTGAGTGCAGCTCTGACAATATGAGCTCTGAAAAAAATTCTGTCTGAGTGACTCTTGGATATCTGTAAGCATCTGAGAAAATTCAAACATGATTTGGGTTTATTAGATTTGAAAATTGATTAAATGCTGTAAAAGATTTACTGATGGGAAACCATTACCATCTGTATTAATCATGTAATTGTCACAGATCCATTCCAATGGATTTTTGCATTGTCGTTTTTGTATAGCATTGTTTCTCTCTGAGGAACTTATGGTTCACTTGATGTTACAAAAACCCACTCTGAAATCATATCATCTTGGATAATTTTAAATCTTTATGGTAGAGCATTAAAAACCTGGGAATATCGAAGTCAAGCCATGCCTAAAACTTCTGCCTAAGATGCTGACCTCCTATATGAAACTCTTCAGCTATATCATCATGTCCTTAAAAATGTAGCTTAACCAATTTAAGAAACAAATTCATTTCTGGACCAGAAACATCTATCAAGTTTTGTATATGAAAATCAAGATTTTTTTGAGAGCCAAAATTTTTTAAAGTTGTGAATAGATAGATCCAGATAATGTGGCAACTTGAAAAATCCTATGTTTGAATCCTCAGATATCCACTGAAAGTTCAAGCGATTATCAAAAATAAAAGAGGGGAGGGATTGTATCAGCCCTAGAAACTAGAAAAAATGGTTTCAGCCACAGACCAGAAACATTAAGGAATTTCTGCAATATAGAACACAGAGTAGAGCCAGATTAAATTATATGACAGCCTTGGACAGGGTAGTAATTTGGTGCCCCTTCAAAGCCATATTTTTAAAATATTTGATAAACATTTCTTTATAGAGAACACAAGAGATTGCCTGAAAGAGCAGGGGTCTGGAGATCTAATCAGGGACAATGTTCCTCAACTTTCAACTTACACATCTCACTTAGCAGTTAATACAGCCCCCACCCGGAGCTGTCCAGTGATGACCTAGTATTACCTGAGCAGCTTCCTTGTGGACTTAATGCCAACTCTAAACAGTTTATTGAAGTATTCCTTCTTACCATCTAGAGTCCTCTCCCCAAGGGGAGTATGGGTAAATACAGTTGTGTTTCATGTTTTCAGCGATATTTTTGCCCCACAATGATGCACCCCTAGCCAACTATGGAGCTTGGTGACTCTGCAATCCACCTTTGATTCAAATGACACCAATTCGAAGGAAAAAATAATCTAAGCCCCACCTCCTGCTTGCAGATGGTAAGTGACTGGATGAATATTCAGCTGAAGGCTATCATTGTCTTCCTTGATTTGGAGCAAGTATGCCTAGAAATGAGGTGGAGTGTGAGGAAGAAGATGAGTGAGATACATTTCAATCACAACAGGGCTGGGGACATGCTACAGGTGCCCAAAGCTAGAGGAAGCAGGGGCCAGGATGGCACATACTCTTTATTTGCATATGGCACCAATGGAAGTGCCAAAGCTGCCTCCAGGAAAGAGCAGCCTGGCAGGGAGGGTAGAGCTCTCTGCTTAGCTCAGGGCTGCCAACACACAATGGAAAAAGTCTTCTGCAGAGAGATAGTATTCCCTACTGCCAAATCAAAACAAGTCAAACAAACAAAAACAAAAATATCTCTCTGATCCCTTCCTCTACCTTCTGCCTGCTGAACCAAAGCAAAGTCTAGTGAAAATAAACTTTCCCTTCTTTCTGCATATTTACTGAATGATTAAACAAATGGCTCGCATCATCTCTCATAACATCCATTTCTAATCCCAATGCTGAAAACAAAACAAAAACAAAACAAAAAATGAGTCTTTTCCTGTAAGAATGAACAAGTAGCAAATGAAAGGTCAGACATTATAAGAATGTTTAAATGAATAAAACATCTAATTAGTAACCATTAAATGAATTAATAAAATTAATGAATCAAAGCAAATTTATTAGTACCATAATGAGATACTGTAATAAAAATGATAAAAACTAGAGAAAATTTTGCAATTGGCATTCTCATCAAAAGTCATCAGATGAAATTTCAGCACAAAAAGGGAAATATCAAAGTTAAAAAATGTCCCTGGCTATTAACTGCTACATAAATATGACTCACAAATTAAAAACTGTCATAGAGGCAATGGAAAACATATTGGAATTCCATAAAAATTTCTTAATTAGTGAAAGTAGTGAGAAACACAAGACTTCTCAAAAGAAGTATATTGAGGGCTGGGTGTGGTGGCTCATGTGTGTAATCCCAGCACTTTGGGAGGCCAAGGCAGAGAATCACTTGAGGCCAGGAAATAGAGACCAACCTGTGAAACTCCATATTTACAAAAAATTTAAAAATTACCTGAATGTAGTGGCGTGCACCTGTAGTCCCAGCTACTTGGGAGGCTGAAGGCAGAGGATCACTTGAGCCCAGGAGTTCAAGGTTACAATGAGCTATGATTGCACCACTGCACTCCAGCCAGCTTGACAAAGCAAGACCTTGTCTCTCTCTCCAAAAAAAAAAAAAAAGAGAGAGAGAAGCAGCATATTGAAATGCTGTAAAAACTTTAATTAGTGAAGGACAAGAGACAAGCACAAGACTTCTTTCTTAAGTCGCAGGGAAATGGAGAAAGGGAGGCTGTAGGGCTGCAAAAGTCATCAGTACCCTTCACTCTTCACTAAATAGTTACAATTCTCTGTTAAGTTTCTCAGATAAAATCAAGGACTGCCAGTTACATTTGAATTTTAGACAAATGATGAATTTTTTATGTATAAGTATGTCTGAAATATTGTATAGGGTATATTTATTCTAAAAATTGTGTTTATATGAAATTCAAATTTAAGTGGGCATCTTGTATTTTTGTTTACTAATTTTTGGCAAACTTACTCTATTTTATGTCTTCTATGTGTAATAGGACTACAATTTCCTATCTCTTGAACAAGTTGGGTATGACCATGTTGCTGGCTGTGGCCAGTGAAATGACAGTGGCATGTATTTGACTCACTTTGCTGGGGAAATTATCAAGAGTTGGTCAACAATTTGACAGAGTAGAAAACCTAATCAGCCCACCTTAGACAATTAGTATGAGGGATAAATAAACATTTTTGGTTTTAAACCACTGAGATTTGTGGGTTATTTGATACTGCAGCATAATCTAGCCTATCACAACTAGATAGTCTCATGACTGATATATAAGTAAAGACTAAAAGCAAGAAAATAGACATGCATATATTTAAGATTGCAAATACACTTCCACTTAGAGCTTATTGACCAGGGTAAGTCACAGGCTGCATCGAGGGCAAAAGGAGGCACAATCCCACCATGCACATAGAGGTGGGAAAACCCAGAAATGTGTTGCATACTGCTAAGATAACTACACAGCAATAGAAAAATACAGCAGCAAAGGAAAAAAATCTCCAAATGAAAAGATTTGTAAATTTAATAGCAATAGTAAAAGTAAAAATCTCAATGTTAATAAGTTTATATTAATAAAACAATAGATAGCCCTTAAAACAAAAGACAAAGGCTATCTTCCATAGGCAAAAACTTTTTGAAATTGTGGCTGACATTACTGGTGGCTAATCCAGTATCAACGGTTCTTTCTCATTATGAGAAACTCAGTTTTATTGATGTATCTATTTGGGGACTGCTGGGAGGCAAGGTGTGTATCTTATTTTGTTTTCCAGCCTATTTTTCCGAGAATAGTTGCCACGTGACACAGTACTGACAGAGAGTGAGAGGAAGTCACTGGGCGGGGCTTCAGTGAAAATGGAGCAAACCCGGAAGGCACATGCTTTGTGCTTTTTGTCCTTCTGCTTCTTCTTACCTGAAGTACATTTATAATACTAGAGTTGGCACTGCCATTTGTGACAATAAGAAAATCAGCAAGGGCCTAAAATCCTTGGTGAATGAGTGGAAAGACAGAAGGAGCCTGTGTGTGGACTTCTTTTTAGGGAAAAAAAAATCTCTTTACTCAAGGCGCTTTATGAAGATGGTCCTATAAATGAAGCCAAGTATAGTTCTTAATATATACACAAATCAAAAAGAAAGAAATTTAAAACACCAAATTAAAGTGAGCAAAGTATATCAATAACACATTTGCCTTCATAAGGGCCAATTAGAAATTATAATAAAATGAGAAAATACCTTATATTGACAGTGAGGTAGGGTAGGGGCTTGAGGAATTAATGCCTTACTAGTGGGATTGTAATCTTGCTCAATGTCAGTGGAAATTATTTTGGGGAGTACACAGGAAGGGTTTTAAAATGTGCACTGTTTATACCAAGCAATTCCACTTCTAGAAGTTTGTCCTATGGAAATACTTAGCATAGGAATGCAGACCAATGTTTTGAAAGTTTTTATTCTAGTAATGAAAATCTTGAAACGAACTGGCCAAAAAGAGAGGTTTGTTAAATCAATCGGAATAATTTTATTTAATTAAATTTATTCTAAAATCTTATATATAAATATATATATTAGGTAAATTTGCAGCTGCTGTGATTGCATTAACATATAAAAGCCAAGGTGATAGATGATATATACCACCAATAACACACACATATGTATGCATATATGTAATTATTAAACAACAGAATCAGACTATATGCAACTTGCTTTTTCAGAATTAAATATGATACTCTGCCATTTTAGTATACTCACATTTACCACATTCTTTCTTAATATCTTCCTACTGTTTCTTACAGTCTTTCACACAGAGTTTTGCTATTGTTTGTAGTCTTATCTAATCCATCTTTTTCTTTGTGCTTGTTTCCACTGCTTTAAATTGTTTTATCCTCCTTCCCACCCTGAGGTCAGATTCTTTTAAAAATAATTTAATTTCTTGACGCAGATCCTTTTATACTACTGGGATGTAGAGTATAGTGGGAGGTTAAAATTGTTTGTTTGTTTAAATTAACATGTTAACCAATTTTCCTTGCACAGTTCATTGAATGAAATATTTGTATACAAACCTTTGTCTGGGCATATGTTAAACTGGCCATAGATGTGGAAAGTAGAAATCTGAGTAGAACAATATAACCTTGCAGAGTTTCTCCCTAGAGGATTTTAGGCAGTTATATTACTGGTCAGAATCCTTCATCCTACATTTGCAAGATAAAAGCACCCCTTGCTTTCTTTTTTTTTAATGGGAAGGCCAGTGAGGGCCATACATCTGTCAGTGTTACATGTGATAGAACACTAAATAGCTGCATTTTGACTAGAACTGTCAAAACAAGATAATGGATAGCTTATCTGAATAGATCAAATTGTGACAAGACTTCCTGTCTCCCGGGGAACTACCTTTCTTAACTTTATTCCAAAGCCCAAGAGATGCATTAGAGGGGTAGATGAAAAATATTCAGAAGAGAATGAACAAGGGAAGATAGGCAGAGAAAAACAGACATATTCCCAAGGATGCCTTTGATCTTCAAAAAGCTTAAATGTCCTTTGGATCAGAGAGCTGCCGGACAAGGCTTGGGAAGTAGAGCCCAGAGCAAGACAGCTATCACCAGTGTGAAGCCAAGTGGACTACTCTAGGTCTATTCAGAGCTGCCTGTATTTCATATTCTGAAAACATTCTCCACTAAACAGTGGTGGTATTCTCCTTTTCATTTTTCTGTTCATTTCCAAACTCTTAACTCTAACTTTTGACTCCTGTGTAGCCACAATTCTCCCTCTGGCCACAGAGGTCACCACCCCGAACCTGAGGTGACTCGATGAGACACCATTTAGAAGTCATCTTTTTAATTGAGATCTCTGCCGTAGTCCCAGTCAGCCTGACATCCTAGGGTGTAAGGGAGGAGCTGCTTTTGAAGTGGCGGGAAGGTCATTTCTTCCCAGACAAGGCTTCGTGAAATTATCGCCAGGGAGGAAAATGGCTCCGTGCCAATTTTAATACCTGTTCAAACTCAAGGGGCAGCCTCAGAGGTCCAGAAGACAGAAAGAAAGAAAGAAAAAAATGTACCTTCGATTACTGTTCTTTTCCCTTTTGCCTTGTTATTTTATTCTGCTTGGGAACTGAAAAGATTTCTTACAACTAGCCAGAGAGGAAACGGTGAATAATAGCATTGCCAGTTTTTACTTGGGTTTATGGATTTTGCTAACTTCAAGTTTAAATTATTAAATTATAGACAACTCAAGAAATAACTAAAATAATTACAATTTCAGTCTTCAGGCAGTGCTTTCAAAGGTACTAAATTTTAGTTCAATTGTTTTTGTTTGGTTTTGTTTTATTTTGAGCGTTATATATGGCCAGGTACCATACCTGGAGAAACAAAGAAGAAATAAGAGAAATAAGACACGGTTCCTACCCCTCAAATATTTCAGTCCAGTAGTTTATAGGAAGAAAGTTAAATTGAGCATTTTGTATGTTATTTAAATATGAATTTTTCCTTTTGTTTCAGAGTTATCATCTGAGGGCCCCAAAGTAAGAATAATAGTGGGTGTTAGCTGAGGCATGATCTAGATAGCCTTTCAAAGTTCCAGTCTTCAGTTTTCCATAGCAGTAACCTGCTTGATAAATACATTTTTGTTGGCTTGCTTTTCTTCCCTGTCTTACTTTGTCATACTCCCCTAGTGGTGCCTCCCGGGGTCACTGTCAAAAACTATGAAGGGTCTGAGATTTCATTCTACTTTCAAGGTGATAAATTAGCTTGACACAATAGCATGAATGCTGGTAGAAGACACAAGACTCCTGGGTCAGACACAAAGGCTTTATTACTCACAGCAATAACAGTGACCAGAGCATTAGTGCACTGGCTTGTTCCCCAAGCCCCAGTTCCTACAGTGTAACACCAGAGGACCACATGATACTTGCACATTCAAGTTGTGCTGTAGAAGAGGAACCTTTGCTCCAAAGTGACACATCTTTACTATTGGAAAGTAAAAATGCCAAAAAACCAAAACACCCTTTGTCTGTGGAGAGAGACACTATCTCTATCTTCCAAGGATGTTTGTTATATAAACAACCTTGAAAAGATATTTCAGATCAAAGACAGTGGCTCTGTTCAGAGGATGTGTAGAAATGTGAGATGCCCCTGGAGAAATGTCTCCTGACAATCTCTTTCCAAATAAACTGCTTGTGCTTAAATCCTTGTCCAGATTCTGCTTCTGGAGGAACCGAACCTAAGAAACAGAGTAGGAAGTAATTTTTTAATATCTTATACATTTTATTATTACTGATAGTTACTATTATCTTTGTTCTTGATCTTAGTTTTTTAGAATCCTCATCTTGGTGTCACCACATATTATTTGAGTGACTTTGAGTCACACACATAATCTGAATCTCAATTTCTACTTGTGTAAAAAGGGGAATATACCCAGCCATGGCTAACAGTCAAGGTGGTAATGAATATCTTGGATGATGATGTACATAAAAATGATTTTGAACTATATGAAGCACTATATGTGGATTGGCAGATAATCGTCTTGAATAGTTTTGCTATCATGAATAAAAATTAAATCCTGGATCCTTATATTTTTAATTTTAGATTTAATTTAATTTTAAGAATTTAATTTTAAGTTCAGTTCTGCAAAGCTTACCTTACCAAATTCCAGGCCAAAAAAATATGTAGGGTAATTTCTTTCCAAAATTGGAAAACATGCCAAATCTGCAGGGCTTCCCTCTGCCCCTTCAGATAGTCACCCTTGTCTAAATGTCACTCCATCCTTTTCCCACTCCTCCCCCAACCAGGCTCAGGATATAACATGCCAACCACTGGTTCTTGCAGCTTCTAAACGTTCTGGCCAGCCCAAAATTCCAGCTGAAGTCAGTAATGGAACAGTCAGCCTGCAGGCATGATACTTCCTCCTGCCAGCGTAAACAACTTGTCAAAGCTACGCAGGTCAGACAGAGATAGACAATGACAATATGCCAATAGGCTCCTGCTTCCTCCACCTGCTGTGAAAACAGGGTCAGCAGCACAGCATTGTGGGATGAAGAGCTCAGGGCTCACCCCGAATTCCCCTCTCTTTATTCCCATTTTCCTTCGGTGACCTGTGTTCCTGGGACCTGAAATTCTGAGCAGCTTAAATCATTTCTTGCCCAAATATGTTGACTTTTGCTAGCATTTGTCCTTCCTTCCTTCCTTCCTTCTTTCCTTTCTTCCTTCCTCTCTCCCTCCCTCCCTTCCTTCCTTCTTTCCTTCCTTCCTTCCTTTCTTCCTACCTTCCTCCTTCCTACCTCCCTTCTTTCTTTATTCTTACTTTCTTTTTAAACTCAAGTGTGTGTGTGAAAAATAAATAGATAGTAGTAGCTATGCAGTCTGGGAAAGATGATCTGACAGAAAAAAAGGAAACTAGGGCAGGCCAGTCTCTCTGTCTCTCATTTTCTCAAATAAATATAAGACCTATGTATACAGTATATGTATAATATGTGTATATATATTTTGCCTTATAATAAACAGCACATTTTCTAGACTCATATTTTATTATTTATATAGTAATATGGATAGCATGAATACTCATGAATATATACATTTGCATAGAAGATACATAATTCATATTCAGATGTATATAATATATAAAATGACTATATTGTATAATAAGTGTATATTTATAAAAATATACTAAATAGTAACAACATGGACAATTATAACTACAATTATAGCAAGAGTAGTGGTAGTAGTCAATAATAACAATAATAACAGGTACTTTGGGTTCAGTTAATCTTTTTACTAAGTGATTTACATATATTATGTCATGTAATCCTTACAACAATCCTGTGAAGGAATAGTGTTTTCCCCATTTATATAAACGAGAAAACTAAATTTTTAGAGATATAAAATGATTCAACTTAGTCAAGGTCATCCACCTGGTA
This sequence comes from Propithecus perrieri, assembly GCA_963574695.1. Classification (NCBI taxonomy): domain Eukaryota; kingdom Metazoa; phylum Chordata; class Mammalia; order Primates; family Indriidae; genus Propithecus; species Propithecus perrieri. The sequence goes on from CAUYRB010032065.1 coordinate 50,941, forward strand.
CACGGTAAATGCCAGATTTGTGTTTGGGGGTGATGGGCAATGTGGACTCTGAAGTCCTCACATGTTAGGAAGAACAGATTTTTCTGTGGTCATTTGATTCTGCAGAACTTGTGAAGTCACAGGAAGGAAAATACCACTTGCCAGATCAAGAAACCCGTAAAACTTCATTATTTTTTATGAAGTGAAGTCTACTTGGAGCAATACAGTCAAACATTTTTGTCTGATGTAATTGTTTCTCTGTATGAATGACAGGAACGCATTCTGGAGGGCGGAGAAGTGGCAGATCATCCACAAGGACTCTCAGATATTGATGTATTTACCCTTTCAAAGGAATTTTGGTATACACGGACCATCTCGGTGCTAACGCCCACTCAAAGCCATCAGCGCCCAGGGCAATAACTGCACGTGCTTCAAATGACCAATGCCTGTTCTGTTAAACCCCAATGGTCTTCTTTTGCTTATTTTAAGAAATATGGTAAAATCATAAGGTGATTCTTGAAAGTGATTTTAGAAATCATTATTACCTGGGCCCTTTTGTTTATTTATGATTTCTAAATTAAGAAAGTTACATATTCTTGTTTCTGACAAATGAAATAAAGATATACAAAGACAAAGCTAATCACCTTTTCCTCCCTCCTCTTGTCAAATGCCATTCTACTACAAAACCTGCTGGTAATGGCTAGGCGAGTATCCTTCCATTCCTTTATCCTTAAAAAGACATAACCAGGGTACTTATATGTGCATGTGTATGCTGGCGAAGACAAAAGAAATTTTTGCCTGTAGTTTTTGCCAAAATTAAACAATACCATGTATCACTTTGCAAACTTTTTTTTTATTTCAAAGTATTATGGGATTAAAAATGTTTTTGGTTACAAGGATCAATTTTATAATGCTTGAGTCAGGGTTATAAGTGTGCCCATCACCCAGACAGTGTCCATTGTACCGTTAGGTAGGTTTTCACCCATCCCCTTTTCCCTTCCTCCCTCCTGTTTGATTTCCATTGAGTTTTACTCACCTCTACGCACATGTGCGCTCATCGGTCAGTTCCAATATAATAGTGAGTACACCTGGTGTTTGTTTTTCCATTCTTTACTTCACTTAGGGTAACGGTCTCCAGTTCCATCCATGGATATTCAGACCAGTCAATAGATAGAAATCAAACTCTTTTTTTTTTTTAATTTCTTCAGTCATATACACAAACATATTCACTTTTTACAAAATGGGCTCATATCACACATGCAAAGGTTTTTAAAAGTGCGTACTATTTTTTTTTTAATTTTCTCTCGCTGATCTTTCCCAGCTTATCTCTCACTCTACCCACATTACCACCCCAAGCTGTGTTTAGGTAATTTGTGTTATCAACCTAATGTGTAAGTTTATTATACTCTTATAATCACATAAAATATATAGACATACATATATAAATAAACATTGTAAGTATATACTTTTAAATTTATTTTTAAAATCAATTTCGTTGTGTAGACTCGAGGTTTAAAAATGTTGTTATGGGACACATATAGAGAATAAAATGCTTAGGACAGTGAAACAGTGTAACACACCTATCATTTCATAGTTACTTTTTTTCTATAGTTAGTAATTTTTAAGTAACATTGTAATTATTTTATTCTACTTTATATTTTTATTGTATTTTTGAGTAGGTAATACATAATATGAAGTATTCAAAATGCTCTAAGTTTGAAACATAAAATGTAAACTTTTCTTTCCCCTGAGAAAACCATTATTATCAGTTTCTTATGTATTTTTCCCTAGAGATAATCAACACAAATGTAAGGGACTATCATATACACACATATATTTTTGATACTTTAATTTTCCCATGTAACAGTATTTCCTGTATATAGAATTACTTCACTCATTTTGCTGGCTGTACAATATTTCAGTATATAAGTATACCAAAATTGATTTAGCTAGTCCCATATTGCTAAAAATTTGTGCTGTTTCCAAACTCTTGCTATTTCTAAAATGTAGCATTTAATATTGTCCAAATGGCATTTTGTACATGTGTAAAAGAATATTTTGGAAATAAATGCCTAGAAGTGGAATTGGCATGTCAACGTACATATATGCTTTTTAAATGTTGAATAACTAGTTCTTAGCAGATCTTGGGTAAAGAATAAGATATGCACATGTCTTCTACAGGGCTCTCTCAGACTTGAAAAATAGATTCTTCCCTGATGAAATTGGAATCTTGCCTGGGACAGAAATCAAGCCTAAGATTTCCCTGAGATTGGAAAAAGATCCCTTTTAAAGCAAACTCACCTCCTCCTGGCCCTCTGCACGTAACAGTAGGACAGGAGAAAGGGCAGACACCCTGCCCAGTGGCCAGGAGGTTAAGGCTGAGGGGTGGGGTGGGCAGGAGAAGGTCTGCTTATCTTCAGGTATCAGAACTTAAAATCTTGAGAAAAGGACTGGCTTTTCTGCATAGATGAATGGTTTGTGCCTACCAGAACCAGCTTCCAGAGTATTCAAATCAGAATGAAGGACCACAGGAACTAAAGCTGATTATTGAAGGTTTTCCTGAAATCATATCTAATAACAGAATGAGCAGGGGAGAGCTCTGCTATCAGTTTGTTTTATTTTTATCTTTCACTCATTCTCTCCTTCCCCCTAAATAGCTATCTGTATATTAATTCTAAGTGTGAATATTTGGTTGCAATTTTACTGATGGGACCAGAACCATCTGTTTATCAATGAGCTTTCTTTAATTAATTAACTAATTAATTAATTAATGTATTTATTTATTTTAGAGGTGGGGTCTCACTATTTTGCCCAGGCTAGTCTTGAATTGCTGGCCTCAGTTGATCCTCCTGCCTTGGCCTCCCAAAGTGCTGGGATTACAGGCTTGAGCCACCATGCCCAGCCGTGCTTTGGAAGACCACTCTTTTTAAATGTTATTCCTTAAAGTAAGCAGAGATATTTTCCTTTTGCTCTATCACACATTCTGTTTCTGAGTTGACATACTTTCTGCCAACTTCTAGAAAATGTTTTTCTTAGTCTTTTTTCTTCTTCTTCTTTGTTTTTCCCCTAGTAGTGCAGCAATAATCTTAATGTATTACTGTTTTAATAGTCGATTTAGGCTATCAAAATAAAATAACACACTATAAAACTACTGCACTGATGAGTGCCCTCCAAATGGTATATTCCAAGGAGATGGTGTTCTTTTTAAGGGACAGCAGAGCTTGATTGTAAGCTCTGTCTTTCCCAGCAAGAACTGGAGAAACAATTCCATAGGAAATCTCCTAGCATTGTATGCCCTTAGTCAGAACACCAGAACGATCTTAATGTTAATATAGATCTAGGAGAAACAGTAACATTCTTCCCTTGCTGGTTCTGATTAAGAACCCAAGCAAGAATGAACCTTAAGCAAAATGGGATCGATTATTATATTTTCAGCATCTTCAACTCATTTTGGATTCCATTTTCACCTAAACCTTAACTAAGCCACTCTTTTGACCTCAGGTTGCTTCCTGATTATTCCCCACATTTTAGACTTTTCTCTACTTCTCCCTTCAATAAGTTTCTTTTCTTTTTCTTTATTCATTCACCATACCTCATTCCTGGCAGGTGACAATTTTTCCATATATGATCTTCCTTGATATAATGCCTGAAGCACAAAATATGGCCAAGGCAGCATTTTGGCAATATATTCAGGCAAATGGTTTAGGTCCTGGGAAAAGGGAGGGTTTTGGTCTTCTATTAATCATATAATATAGATTGTTGCCTACTCTGTAAATTTACAAAATTGACCCCAGGCTTTTGAAGCCTTTATATCAAAGAAGATTAATTTGTTAGAAACCTTTAGGAAAAATCACTATATATCTTCATCCTTAAAATCTTCTCTAAAATCCTGTTCCTGGTAATACCATGTCAAGAATTAATAGAAATGCACAGGAGTCCTGGGAAGTACTAAGCAAGTATTGGCTTGTCAAATCTGAAATTAACTGGCTAGAGCCTCTTTTTAGTAAAAAGAATATTTTTCTGAATTTTATCTTTGGTCTCTCAACTCTAAATTTCATTGAGATGCAAGGCTGTATTAAGTAAGTCTACAAGTCAGGTCTTAAAGGAGAAAATCTGATAGAATGTATGTATGTGAACCTATGTTTGAATTACATAGAGCAATGCTTATTTATGTTCAGTGAGTAAGTGCTAACTATAAATCTTAAAATAGATCCTAGCATCTTTGGATGTGTTCAAAGTTTACTTCTTAAGAATATGCCCTTCTTTTAGAGGTTGAAAATGTTACAACTTGATATGCCCGCACCTTTCTGCACAAGTCTATTTTCTCAACCCACTTTCTATGAATAGTTTTCAGTCTGCTATAGTTTTTTTGAGAGTAGAGAACATGAAAGTTCAACATAAGAAAAGGAAAAGCTGCAAATTTCAGTACTAGAGTTAGAGTGAGGAAGAGAACTTAAAAGCAACCTAGAAGGTTTCAACTAGCTAATGGTGATACCTCCAATGCCCATAATGGGCTGCAGATAATTCTTATTGTCTTCATAGGGCATGTTGTTGCTTCTCCATCAAACCACAAGTGAGAGTCAACTCCATATGGAGTGACTGTAAATGCTGATCCCTGAGGGGATTTGTAAACTGGAGACAGGATATGGCTTCTCCTGTACGAAGTATTATCTATGTTCTCATAAGAGATCTAGTGGTTGGCAGTTGCTAAATAAGATGCTTTTAGACTGTGCTTTGTTTCCTTTAATCACAATAAGATGGAAATTGTGGAAAAACCAAGAGCAGAGGGAAGTCCAAGGCTTTTCCATGGCTTTTATTGACTATTAAATGGAAGAAGAAGTGATATCCAGATATTGTTCTGCCTCCAGCACTTGGCTTCAAGGAGGGTTCTTCAATTCTCTATGTGGTCCAAAAGCCCAGGGCTGGCACTTCCCACTCAGTGATCAGGAGCATTTCATGGAACTATGCCCAAAGCAGACTATGGAACCCTTACAGTCATCAATTCCAGCAAAAGGAGGGTCTGTTTCTAGCAGAAATTGTAGGAGCCACAGTGAAGTAATAGGATTGCAACTTCCTTTTCTGTGTTTTAAATAATCTTCCCTAATTTACCAAAAAGTTCAGGCATATAGGAGTCCTATGCAAATAAACTTTAAGCAGGAAATGTGCTGATGTCACATAATCTTCAGGAAAGAAATGCCACTTATGTCTCAAGAAATGGCACAATGACAATGGCATAACTCACACTGAAAATAAGGAAGAGAACTCTTAATCCTATCTGTTCCTATGAGGAAAAAAAAAATCACCTGGAGGTCCCAGAAGCCTCAATCCTTCCTAAGGTATTTTCTCTTCTTTATGGATCTTTCAGGAAAAAAAAAGTTAACAAGCCTAGATAGGGTTTGGTTCATATAAATTATTAGGAGAAATACAGAAAACAATAATCTAAGAGATTTATTAAGTAAAAATTTAAGACTTATGGGGAATGATGAAAGTTATTATGATTTTGTAATTTCAAAACAAGTTTACTCTTTCTTTTCATATCTAGAAGAAAATAGAAATCTATAAACCAGTGATTTTGAAACTAAAGGAAATCAGTTAAAATTATCATAATTTTGGTAAACTGGTTTATCCAAAAGGTGGACTCTTGAGGCTAAGTGGTATCAGGGCACTCCAGAATTAATCCTAGTGAGAGAGATGTTTAAAAAATATTATATTAATATATAGACAGTAAATGATTGGATTTAATTGCTTCTAATGATAGATACTTTATAAACAATTTCTAGTTTTTATTTTCCTTCTGTAACAAATGTAGCAGCTCTCATCTATCCCTGGCATGATGGACCCAAACACAGAAATGATAATAAGATGAAGTCTGAAAGAACACCTACCTATGGTCATCTGATTGAACATAAAATTGAATAAAGGAGCTGATGGGGCATATTCTTTCCAGGATAGGAGAGATAGTTGAGGTGGGGATAGTCGTTGAGGTGGGGGAATACCCAAAGGTTCAAGGACGCTAAATATTGGCACTGATATAAAAGAGTTGCCCCCAAACCTCAGTGCAAGGTGATAGTCCTTTTTTTCTTTCTTTCTTTTTTTTTTTTTTTTGGAGACAGGGTCTCACTCTGTCACTTAGTACCGCCACACCCAGCTAATTTTTCTATTTTTTGTAGAGACGGGGTCTCGGTCTTGCTCAAGCTGGTCTCTAACTTCTGAGCTCAAGCAATCCCACCCCAACCCCAACCCCCAGCCTCCCAGAGTGCTAGGATTACAGGCATGAGCCACTGCACCTGGCCCCAAGGTGATAGTCCATAATCCTTCACTACTATTGGTGCCACTTTCTACTCTGCTTTTTTTCCATTTCTGAGTCTCAGAAACCACTTGGGGCAGAATATGTTTTTTCCCGCCCACTGGCCTTCACATTTTTTGAACCATTAGGAAAACCAAAGCTATGTCAACCTGGTAGCCTCAGGATTCAGCTACATTATTCTACTATAGAACTCCCTGTCCCTTCCTGCTGTATCCCCTCAGCCTGCCCCTATCTCAAACTCTCTTCCTTTTATATTTGTAAACACCAAAGTTCTGACACCTATCTTTCTCTCAAACATTTTAGTGGATTACCACTGATTGAGGCCTCCATCTTTGTTATATTATAGATTTTGTTTATAGAATGTCTTGAGATGGGGGCATGGAGGCTCGTAATCATCGTAACTTCCTTTTTTTATTCATTGCTGTGGTAAAAACACATGAGTTCTATCCTCTTAACAATTTTGTTTAAGTTAACAGTGCAGTATTGTTAACTATGAGCACAAAATTTTATGGCAGATCTCTAGAATTTTTTCATCTTGTGTGACTGAAACTTTATATTATACCTATTGAACAGAAAGTCCCCATTTCCCCCTCTCTCCAGATCCTACTACTTCAATTAATTTATTCTAATAGCTTTATTGAAGTGTAATTGATGTAAAAAACTGCACATGTTTAATGTGTACAATTTGATGGGTTTGGACATTTGCATACATCTGTCAAATCATCACCATAATCAACATATGCAATAATAAACACATTTGTCACCTCTAAAAGTTTCCTCCTGGCTCCACCCTCCTCTTTTTCTGGTAAGAACATTTAACTTGAGGTCTACTCTCAACAATTTTTTAAGTGTACAATAAAGTATTGTTAACTATTGGCACTATGCTGTGCATACAAAACAATATTGCCAATAAAACCTTACACTTAGACGTTGGAAAAACTTGAATTTTGCTTTCTTCAGTTATATTACAGTTGACCGTTGAACAACATGGGTTGGTTTGAACTATGTGGACCCATTTTTATGTGGATTTTCTTTTACCTCTTCCATCCCTGATACAGCAAGACCAACCCATTCTCTTCCTTTTCTTCCTCCTCAGCCTAGTCAATATGAAGAGGACAAAGATGAAGACCTTATGGTGATCCACTTCCTGTTAATGACTAGTAAATATATTTCCCTTCCTTATGATTTTCTTAAAAATATTTTCTTTTCCCTAGCTTACTTTAGTAAAAGTAAGATCTTTAGATCTCTAGAACTTTTTCGTCTTGCATAACTGAAACTTTCTACCCACTGAACAAAAACTTGCCCCTTTTCCTCTCCCCACAGCACCTAGCAACCACCATTCTACTCTCTGCTTCCATAAATTTGACAGTTTTAGGTACTGAACATAACAGAATAATGTAGTATTTGTCCTTATTTGATTGGCATATTTCATTTAGCATAATGTCCTCAAGGTTCATCCATATTGTCACAAATGGCAGGATTTACTTCTTTTTTAAGGTTGAATGGTATTCCATTGTGTCCATATACCATATTTTCTTTATCTAATTATCCATCATGGATATTTAGGTTATTTTCACCTCTTGGCTATTGTGAATAATGCTGCAATGAACATAGGAGTACAAATATCTGTTCAAGATCTTGATTTGAATTATTTTGGATAAATACCCAAAAGTGGGATTGCTGGATTATATGGTAGTTCTCTTTTTAAATTTTTGGGAAATCTCAAGACTATACTATTTTCCATGGTATCATTTTATATTTCTGTTATACCAACAATGCACAAAGATTCCAATTTTGCCACATCCTTACCAACACTTGTGAAGTGACATCTCAGCATGATTTGGATTTGCAATTTCCTGATGATTGGTGATGCTGAGTATCTTTTAATGTACCCACTGGACATTCATATGCCTTCTTATGCAGGAATATCTATTCATGTAACTTCCCTTTTTCTGACCCTTAGGCAGAAAAGTCTTTCTTCAAGAAAATGTCCTGGACCGTTTTTTGCGTGTGTGTGTGTGTGTGTGTGTGTGTGTGTGTGTGTGGGTGTATCTGTCTTCAAGGTGCTTCAGAATTTCTAAGAAGCGTTAAGTATCCCATTGCAAGGGAAAGGTGTGCATGCTTTAACATGGGTGATTTTGTGTCATCTTTTCAACAATAAAGAGAAAAGATATATTTTTCTCCAAACTAATTTACTAATTAATGTATCAGTCATTATTCAAACATGAAACAGAATTCACCTCAGATGGTTCAAATAAGAAACATTAATGAAAGGACTACTTTAAGAAGTGTGGGCAGAGATGAAAAAATAAAATAAAAAATAAAAATAAAAGGCAATGATGAAACCAACCACAGTGGAAAGCTATTATCACCACTAGGGTTGAAGAGATAAAAGCGGAAGATAGTACTACCAGAGCGAGAGCTGGAACCATGGAGGAAATGTCTAGTGGGCTGGAGTCATGAAGACATGTAGTTGCTGCCAGAGATATTTCATCAGAGCAGGAAAGAAATGAGGAACAAACACCCAAACTACTTCCTTCTGCCATCTGGTCTCCTGCTACTATCCCTCATTGATGAAATCCAACCTGAAGCCAGCTATTAAGGGGGCCCATTTGTTACCTCAATCTAGTGTACAAAGCAAGGCAGAGAAGAATAAAGAATTAACCTGGTTAGGCAACAGGGGAACAACTAGAAAGGAACAAGCCCAACTAGCTAATTCAACAACGACAATACACAGTAGAAATTTAAGACTGTGCCAAGTTAAAAATATAAACCTCTTTTCAACAGCTTGAGGCATGCAAAATACAGCTGGCTCAGTCTATCACACCTTCTTAGTGTCTCAATGATGAAAAACCAGCTTAGCTTATTCACCTGGTTTAGAGTTGAAATCTGCCAATTGACTCAGGTAATTAAGACTTCAGTGTTTTCTAAGAAAAAGGACCTACTGTACATGTTCCTGACATTCCATCCCGTAATAACTTGTTTATTTTATTAAGACTCAAGAAAAACAATTTTTATTTTGATAAGTAGATTTTGAAAACCTAGAAAAATTTACCCAAGTTAATGCATAAGTACAAAAAAAGTAATTGATTTTTATTTTCCAGTTTTCCCAAAAATAAAAAATAAAAAACAAACTCAATTAACCAAAGAACTAACCAACCAAAAACCAAATTAAAAACCTGGTACAGTTGGCCCTTGAAAATCATGGGGGTTAGAGGCACTAACCCCTGTGCAGTTGAAAATATAAATATAATTTTTAACTGTCCCAAAACTTAACTACTAGTAGCCTACTATTGACTGGAAGCCTTACCAAAAACATAAAGAGTCAATTGACACATATTTTATATGTTATATACATTATATACTGCATTATTTTAATAAGGTAAGTTAGAGAAAAAATGTTATTAAGAAAATCATAAGAAAGATAAAATATATTTACTATTCATTAAATGGAAATAGATCATCATAAGATCTTCATCTTTGTTTTCTTCACATTGAGTAGGCTGAGGATGAAGAGGAAGGGAAAGGGTCTTGCTGTCTCAGGGATGGGAGAGGTGGAATAAAATCCATATAAAAATGGGCCTACACAGTTTGAACCTCTGTTGTTCAAGGGTCAACTGTAATATAACTGAAGAAAGCAAAATTCAAGTTTTCCAATGTCTAAGTGTAAGGTTTTATTGGCAATATTGTTCCTGGAATTTACGATGAAAATTTTACTATTCTAGGTGGTGCCGAAATAACCAAAAAAAAGAAGAAGAAGAAGAAATATTCCATTCGCTATTGCTATAAAAAATCACTCTGAAACTTAGTGGTTTAATTAAAATAATAAAAATCATTATTTTGATTATGAATGCATAATACTGACAGGGCTTTGTGGGGATGACATCTCTGCTCTATTTGACCTTCACTGGGATGGCTCAAATGGAGGCTGCTGGATAAGAGTTCTCTTTCAAGCTGGCTCACTCACATGACTTTCAAGTTGGTCTGGCTATTGGCTGGATCAACTGGGCTGTGGGCTGGGAGACTCGGTTCCTCTCCACATGATCCTCTACATGGGCTGCTTGAGCTCCCTCACAGCATGGTAGCTGTGTTCCGAGAGCAAACATCCCAAGAGAACCAGGAGGAAGTACATGACATTTTTAAGAATTAACCTTAGAAGTTACATAATGCACTCTATTTAATAAGACTATCACAAACATCCATCCACAGACCTCACTGCTATTTGGGAAGAATATCAAGGTCACATTGTATAAAGGTATATGGGATGGGAGAAGTTGCTGTGGACATCTTCAGAAAATACAAGCTACCTCAGGAGAATATTGGACTTGGATTTATAAGTTTTTCTTTAAATGTTTTTATTTTATTGGCTCCAAGGAAAAGTATCAGCCACCTAATTTCTCTGATTTTTACTCTGCCATTTCATCAGTTGCTTTCTATAGGACGAAATCTTTTCATTTATTTAACAATATATGTGGTTTTCTGTGTAGTAACATTTTACTAAATATTAATGCTATCTTTGTGCATTTGTTTTATTTCTCTTTTTTGTAAGTTCTTTCTCTTTTTCTTGTTTCCCTTTGTTCTTACCTCCTGCTTTAAAAGAATAAGAGAGATTAAGCAGTGTTATAAAACATCAAGTTTCTAAGTAGGTGAAGGATGGAAGTTCCTTAAGTGATATATATTTTTTAAATCAGTTATTTTAATCAATAACATTTCAGCCTCTCTACTCTTCTCTCGAACTGTAAAGTAACAGCACGACAGTGGTTAACATCTACCTAGGACTATACTAGACATCAAAAGACACAAAAGAGGAATTCAGCTGTAAAGCCCTTGCAGGCTGGAACTTTGCCATATTCAAAATTCTCAGCCCCTATCAGGAAGTCTGACTCACAGCAATTACTCAGTAAATGTCTGTCTAATAAATGAATGAATCCATAAAGAAATGAAGAAAGACATGGCTTCTGTTCACCCTGAGGTAATGAACTATTTGGAAGGAGGTCAATAATTTATAAGGTAATAGGAAAGAAAGATGTGGTATAAGGGGTAGACTGACATGTCTCCAAAATCAAAGAGCACTGGGGGAGTAAGATGATAAAGGAAGGAGCAATAAGAAGAAGTATCCGTCACTAACCTGAGAACTCAGGTGGCATCGCTTCTTGGTCTTTTGGCTAAGATCAAGTGCAGAACTCAGATGGCAGTGGCAGGGGCTGTGGAGATTGCTGAGGGGCAGGTGGGTGGAGTGCAGATAGCATAGTATTGAATCATAGGTAAAGGCCAAAGCAGACAGCCATTCACAAGGTGAAAGAGGATGGAGTGGTGATTGGGAGCACAAGTTTCCGAGTCAGAGATCTAGATTCAAGTCCCAGCCCTAACAGAGGTATGATGTTGAATTAAACTTCCCGAGCCTCAATTTTCTTATCAATAACATGGGATAAAAATATTTCCTATATTGAGCAAAATAGGCATGTGTACACACATAATATTAATACCACATCATTTATTATAGCAGTGGAGTATCAGAGCACAGATCCCTCAGTTCTCATTATACCAAAGGATGTGTGCGTTGACAGAATGATATTGGCTTGGATGCCCCATGGTGAGTGTCCACTGCCATGACTCTTCCCCTACAATGCTCCACATATCAATGGAGAAAAGGGGCAGGGAACACCTGGGTCAGTGTGTAACACAGAGCCTCTGGCTCAGGAAGACAACCTCATCAGAAAGAAGGAGCCTGCAGAGTGCAACTTCTGTTCTTTATTGTACACCAGCTCCTTGTTAAGCTGCTGAAAAGAAGCAGGAAACAAAAATCCAAGATTCCACAACTTTGTCTCCACTCAACCTACTTCTTCAGATTGCTGTAATGATTGATGTAAAACGCTTAGCAAAGTGCCTGGCATATGATAACCTCTCAATATATGTTAACTATTATTGCGTTGTCATTGGGTTTCTACTAGTCTCTTAAGAATCCCCTTTCAAATATAAATTGATGACATTCATAGCAGAAATATGCCACATAAACATAAGTTATAGAATATTACTATTGTCGGAGTTGTATTCGCTAGTGGTTGCTAAAAGAAAACAATAGCCATTTATCCCCAAGGATCTGTGGATTAACCTGGGGATCAGCTGCGAGTGGGCAGATCTAGGCTGGGCCTGGCTGGGTTTGGCTCAGCTCTGTACAATATGTTTCTAATTCTCTTTTTAGGAGCAATAGTAAGCTTGGCATGCTCTTCTCATGCTGAAGGAAGAGGCAATAAGGGACAAGCAAAAACATGCAAGAATTCTTGAGTCCTAGATTTAAAATTGGCACACTGTCGCATTCACTAATTATTCTATTAGTCAAAGCAAATATGCTATTTGGCCATATCCAAAGTCCAGAGGAGGAAAAATACACTTAACTTCTTTAGTGGGAAGAACTACGAAGTCATAGAGGGGATAAGTGAGGCCATGAATACAATCTACCAAAATGATAGACTTGCACAATTTAGTTTGTCAACAACATAGGAGTTTATGGGTTACAAGGTCTTTTGCACAACTTCTAAAAAAAATAAGACGATATGGCCCCCAAACCTGTCTTCCTGCCTGAACTGGGTTGAAAAGCGTCCCCCCAGATTTCATGTCCACTTAGAACTTGTCAGTATGATCTCATTTGGAAATAGGGTCTTTGCAGATGTAATCAAGTTACCATGAGATCATTCTAGATTAGGATGGACCCTAATCCAATGACGGGGGTCCTTATAAAAGGAAAATTTGAACACAGGGATACAGAGAAGAGATCACATGAAGTCACAGAAACACAGAAGACACAGAGGAGCATTCCATGTAAAGACAGAGGCAGAGATTGGAGTGATGTGTCTCCAAGCCAAAGAACACCAAGGATTTCTTCAATCACCAGAAGCTAGGAGAAAGGCCTGGAACAGATTCTCCCTCAGAATCTCCAGAAGGAACCAACCCTGCCAACATCTTCATTTCATTTCAGAGTTCTGGCTTCCAGAACTGTGAGAAAATAAATTTCTGTTGTTTAAAACCACCCAGTTTGTGGCACTTTGTTACAACAGCCCTAGGGATCTAATACACTGGCTAAAGCTAGCCAAGTGACAGAAGGTGCTATTAGCCTTAAAGCCCTCCAACATCTATGCTACAACTTCCTATAGAGTATTTTAAAACTCCAGGTACAATCTCAGCATTTCTTCACAAGTAGATTAATTTCCAGTCCTGTTTTTATTCGAGGCAATGTATTTAGATGGCTAGAGTATGGGACTAAAATTTGGAAATCTTAGTCATCTTCTTTTTCATTCTCCACATCTAGTCATTCACCAAGATTGGTCATTTCTTTTTCATGAATTATACTTGAATTAGCCACCATTGTTACTGTGTTACTATAGGCTCTCATTTGTAATCCATGATACTCACTGGTCCAGTGCTATCACAGGGAACTTTTTAACAGTTTAGAACTGGTCATATCACCATAAGACCTTGCATAAAAAGAGGGAGTTGAGGATTACAACTAAACTCTTGAGCATGTCAAATGGGACCCTTCATGTCTGGGCCCATGTGGACATTATCAGTGCATTAGGTGCTACACCCTTACATGCATCCCATGTTACAGGCACGCTATTATTTCTCCTTGATTGAAAACCATCTTCCTCTGTCTCTCCACCTCTGCATGTGCTGTACTCATGCTCATTCTCCCATCTATCCCTGGCTAACTTCTATCATCCCAAGACCCAAGTTTGGCAACACTTCATAGGGGAATAACTTCCTTAATTCCACTAGATTTGATTTAGCATTTTTTAGATCACTCTTTGTTTTAGCATTTTTTCCCACACTGTATTGTAGTTGTTTTCTACTTTTCTATGTCACTCACGAACTGCACTAATTGAAGGCTTATTGTGTCTTCCATGTTTCTGTCCCCAGCACTTACTACGAAATAGTAATACTGATGTATAAAAGAGTCATGGTTGTTGAAAGAATTATTTATTAATCCATAAAATTATCCTGCTTGTCCATGGAATAATGTATTTAAAGATGCTCCCTCCCCCAGTACTAATTATGTCTTGTATTCATGGTTTTTGTTGTTGTTGTTGTTGTTTGTAACATTTTATTTTTTTTAAATTAGTAGAATCCTTATTTCGCAGTGCTTAAACTTTTTTAAGTATACGATTAAATTGCATAAACAGCCTTTGTTTCCGTGGAAAAGCTAGAAATAAGAATCAAATACTATGAAATATAATTTTAACTTTTAAAGTTTTGCTGAAGAATGTACCTGTGATTAAGATAGCATAGGGATTATATTTTTGCTTTATAGTTATACATTTTTAAATCCATGTTTTATAAGTTTAGACCTCATGTTTCTATGCTGAATTATGAGATTTTTAACATTTTTTCCACCTTATATTTATTCTAAACATCTCTATCTGTTCTCTCTCTCTCTAATGCCACTATTTTATTAAAATGTTTTCTTTGTGCGACATTTATTAAAATTGTAATAAAATTAAATTTTCCCCTTAAAAATATTTCTGATTATATTTGCAGAACTTTTCCACTTCACCAAAAAAGAGGTGAAGTCTACATTCCCTTCCCTTCAAATTGGGTGAGTCCTTGTGACTGTCTCAATGAATAGACTGAGACAGAGGTGGTGATATATAATTCTGTAATGTAATGCAGTTTACATCTGGCTCATCCTCTTGGGATGGGACTTAGAATATGGCCACCATACTGTGAAGAAGGCCAGGCCTCATGGCTCTGCCAATTTAAAGAAGAACTGAAACTTTATCCTTCAGCTCTGCTGAGTTTCCAGCTCACAGCCAGAATCAATTTGTCAGCTATCTCAGGAATAAATTCCCGGACTCCTAGGCTAGAGACCCCGGCTAATGCCACATAGAATAGAAACAAGCCTTTTCCGTGCAAACCTACCCAAATCACACATTTGTGAGCAAAATAAATGTTATTGTTTTAAGTCATCAAGTTTTAGGGTGGTTTGTATGGCAGTAGATAACCGAAAAATTAGAAAGGAATTGACATATCTCAGCATGTTAATCAGAAATCTATTGAAAATCCCATTTAAACATCGAGGAGTGTACCTCACTTCAAGTGCAGCTGGAACTGGAGGCTCAAATAATTTCACAGACAGTTTACAAATTTAAATAATAAGCAGTCTTCAATAACTATCTGGTCAACCTAGGGTAAACAATAACGTGTGAAAGCTTGAGGAAGATCAATGTCCAGGCAATATCTTCAAAGGCCCATGCCAAGGAAACATTAAAAAAGAAAGTAGGGGTCTTTTTCCCATTTAAATGTACAGAGAAAAATATTTCTTAAATAAACTCGAATAGTCCATACCTTCTGAATGCAAAAATTAAGAAGACGTACAAATTGACTGATTTGGGGCTGTACTTATATCTGCATACCACCCAGGAGATGAACTTACAAATCTAAAACCCTCACTAGTCTCAGAATTAGCTGGGTTATTACAATGGGAAGTCTTTGATCATTTGAGAATACCCATCTGATATTTTATGCTGCCCTTTGATGGATCCTTTAGTTAGGGGTCAGCAAATTATGGCTTGCAGGCCAAGTCTGGTCTCCTTCCTATTTTAGTAAATGCAGTTGTACTGGAACACAGCCACCCTCATTCATTGACTTATTGTCTGCGGCTATTTTCACACTGAAATGGCAGTGCTGAGTCATCACGACAGAAATCGCATGGCCTACAAAATTGAAAATGTTCACTTTTGGCCCTATGCAGTCAAAGTTTGCTGACTTCTGCTTTAAATGAATAATCTGGGTGCTTTACAGGAAGCCTGTCAGCTAGATTGGCCTGAGGAGAGCTCATTTCCATCATATCCAAAATTTCTGCTTCAGAGAAATTCCCAATTTGGGGGAGTGCTGTCCCTGAGTAGTTTCTTGTTCTAGAAAGGAGAAATAGGGGTGAAGGTAAGAAGAAGCCAAGGAAGGCGGTACACACAAGCCTGGGTGTCCAGAAGATCTGATTTGATGGGCAAGTTAGAAAGGAATTGACATAACTCAGCATGTTAATCAGAAATCTATTGAAAATCCCATTTAAACATCGAGGAGTCTACCTCACTTCAAGTGTAGCTGGAACTGCAGGCTCAAATAATTTCACAGACAGTTTCTCTCCTATATCTGCTTTTCTCTGAGATGACTTTATTGTCAGAATCCCCTCAAGTGATCACGTCACCCAAAGATGAGCTGGATGGGTACAAGCCAGAGCCTTTTGGGAAGCGGCCAGTGGTTCTGCCCTTGCAGGAGTTGGTCGGGGAGGTCAGTAATAGCCCCAGCATAGTCGAGTCACCTCCCCCAGCAGAGGAGGAGGAGGACGAGTTGTACCAGCAGTCGCTGGAGATTGTCTCTTGGTACCTTGGGGAGCAAGCAACCAGGGCCAAGGGCACAAAGCCAATGGTCAGGTCTGGGGCCGCCAGCAGGAAGGCATTAGAGATCTTGCTACGTGTTGTGCTAGGGACAGTGTGCAGTGCAAACGCCAGAAGGCCTTCCAAGGCATGCTTCAGAAACTGGACATCAAAAACGAAGACGATGTCAAATCTTTATCACGAGTGATGGTCCATGTTTTCAGTGACAGCGTAACAAACTGGGGCAGGATTGCGACTCTAATTTCTTTTTGTGCCTTTGTGTCCAAACACTTGAAGACCATAAACCAAGAGAGTTGCATTGAACCATTAGCAGAAAGTATCACAGACATTCTTGTAAGGACGAAACGAGACTGGCTAGTCAAAGAGACTGGAATGGTTTGTGGAGTTCTTCCGTGTAGAAGACCTGGAAGGCAGCATCAGAAATGTGCTGCTGGCTTTTGCTGGTGTTGCTGGAGTAGGAGCTGGTTTGACTTATCTAATAAGATAGCCTTGTAAATGCAATAATTCTAACCAACAACAGCCACCAGTACCACAGATGTCTGTAAAATCAAATGTATTTATGAAATTGGGCTTAAAGCTGCCCAGGCTGTAACTTCCAAGATTTCCCCTCTAGCAACCTAGCCAGAAAAGCGAGTGGCAAGAGGTTTATGGCTAACAAGAATAAATACATGGGAAAAGTAGTCCCCCTTGATTGAAGAGTCACTGTCTGAAAGAAGCAGTTCAGTTTCAGCAACAAGCAAACTTTGGGAGGCCATGGAGGAAGAATTTTAGATTTAGTGAAGATAGGAAGGTGGAAAGGCTTATTTCCTTGTTGAGAACAGAAGAGTGGCCAGTAGCCAGGCTAGTCATAGAATTCATTAAATATGCCCATGAATTCATTAATTTCCTATAGTGTTAAAAGAGAGGCACTAACAACGCCAGTGACCTGTATAAAATGGATTTAAGCTACAAGTAATAGAACTGACTAGAAGCCTCAGTACTGTGCAACTAGAAGCCTGTTCTGCTTTGGCTTGGTTTGAATGATTCCTAGTTTATTAGCCTAGTAGTGGCCAAGAATACTTGACTTGAGGCTTCAGAATTAGTAACAAACATGGAATATCCTCAAATTAGTGCTTTTGTACTTTGCAACTTCTGTAGTTAGGAACCTATTTCTTACAGCTTTTCTATGCAAAATTTTGTCCTGGTCAGTTCTAGAGTGTGTACAGAACCAATTGATGTAATTGTATGCAACCTGGTTGTAGTGGAACAAATCTGATTCATAACTATGCAGGATTTAATTTTCCTATCTGATTTTGGTTAAGTATTCCATAGATAGGTTTTTCTTTGAAAACCTGGGATTGAGAGGTTAAAGAATGGAAATTAATACTTTCACTTTTTTATATGTGGGTTTTCAATAATTGGGTCAAAGAGGATTTTTAAGTTTCGGGGACTGATGACTTACAAATAATGGGCTCAGATTGGGCAACTACTTATTTGAGCTCCTTTCATTTGACCTAATTTAACTGGTAAAATTTAAACTGAGTTCATGAGCTCATCTTTAAAGCTTTTACTAAAAGATTTTCAGCTGTACCAAATGGGATTTATTAGTGTGTGTATAAAATATCAGATAGGTGAATGAATGACAGACATTTGATTCCTTGTTTGCTTAATGAATTGTAAAATGGTGGCTTGGAAAAGTAGGCTAGAGTCTACCATGGTGCTGTTATTAGGCTTGTTTGTTAAACACTTAAACACAGGTATAATGGTACTACATCAATAAAACAAATACTTACTGTTTTAGTTCTGTTAATGTTTTCCCCCAAAATGTTTTAAATACCAGCAACCTAATAACTTTACTTGGCAAAAATAGATCATTTTTAGAAAAAGAAAATTGTCTAATATTATTTTCTTTAAAAAAATAAATATGCTCAAAATATGACAATTATATTAAGGATTCATATCAACAAAGACAATGTAGGAATAAAACACTTTACTTTGGTTGTCAGAATATAATACCATAGTGCTATGTTAGAGATATGATTAAAAGCGTTGCAAACAAAACACCAGTGGGTCTAATCTTTATCCAAATGTGATAAGGAATACGAGAAGAGGAGGATGTTTACGTGGGGAGAAGAATGTGTTAGCAAGCTCTGTGACTATGAACAAGTAACATCTTTTCCAAACTTTAGTTAACCTGATCATAAAATTATAGAGATATTTAAATTCATAGAGTTATTTTGAGAAATAAATACTACACTTGATCTTAGCCAACAGGCCGAGAAGCGATGTGAGAAATAAATAGTACCCTGATGTAAATGTACTTTGTAATGAACAAACTGCTACATAAAAAAAAAAAGAAAGAAAGAATCCCCTCAACCCTCAAGCAATTCTAACCTCACATTGTGCTGATAATTAGCAATCTAGTGAGAAAGGTCTCACCAAAAATCCTGGGAATCTATCCATCTGTCCAGCTTTAGCTACATGCTTATTGCTGAGCAATCACTCTGGCCGAGATGATGAAGATCTTTGATTGGCTTGGTCTTAGCTATGCATAGTCTCTGAACTTCATCACATTGGTTAAGAATGAAGAAGGGGCACTTCACTAAAGAAACTCTGGGCATATATATATATATATATATATACACACACACACACACACATTTATATAATATGTTCATCAAATCTGCCCATAATACCATAATACCACAGTTGCCAGATAAATATAGAATGCCTAGTTAAAATTGAGCTTCAGATGAGCAACAAATATGAATACATTTTTAATATAAATGGGTCCCAAATATTGCATGAGATATACTGAAAAAAATCTTTATTATTTTTCAGAAATTCATATTTAACTGAGTATCTTGTATTTTTATTTGTTAAATCTGGCAATCCTATAACCAGCTCGAAGTTGTCTTCATCGATTCTGACGAAATTTCGAGCTGTTGTAGTTAAAACTCATAAGATTATTTTGAGAATCAATAAAAGTAATATTGGTAAAAGCAGCTAGTAAATTATAAGTGCTATAGAAACACAAGAAATTATTTTTTTCTGGGCTGGATTTTTAAAGTTGTGTTTCAGCCTTGGTGCTATCATAAGACAGTTGTGTACAGTACCATTGCCGCACAATTCTAAACTGGAAGACACCTGATAACTAAAGGAATTAACAGGCTTGAGCTTATACATGTATGATTTAAAATAGTCATAACTGAAATGATTTCTTCTTAGAGCCAATAACATAAAGCAATCAACATTTCTCAAAGACACACATACATCTTTTCTCTATCCCAGGTAGAACTGAGTTCAGTGTTGACGAACTGTAACTGATAGTGAATCTTAAATTTTATCTTCAAATATTTCCAAGAGATTTGACCCATAATTCTGATTTGGAGTTTTAAAATCTGCTTATGTTTCTACTGCCAAATTTTAATTACTTCCTGTAGGGGATCTTTTTCTAGTTCCTGAAATTATTCAGAAGAGAGACATATGTTTGCTGCTAAACTGAAATGCTACTTTCAGCCACAATGACTCTTGTCTCTTTTTTATTTTTTCCCTCCAACCAGTGAACAACAAGGTCTATTTTCTTCTAGGGGGAAAAAAGGCAAACGCTTTGCCTATTATCTATCTTCACTTCCAAAAGGGCCTCTTCTTGTTATTCTCTTAACAAAAATGGAGGGATTTATCTGCAAACAATAGCCAAGGTTAATTAAATAAAACCCCAGTGCCAGATTTTCCTGGAAAGCTGAGAAAATGGTATCTTTTGCAACCTGGTTCCATTAAAGCGGTAAAGTGATAGACTCTATGTCAACAGAATAGCAAATTAAATGGGGAAAAATCACTACTTGCATTCAGCAATGTATACAGACATGACAAAGAGCTAAATAGTTCTGCACAGGCAATTAGGAAACAGGACACTATATAGTATATTAATTATTTCAAAAATGTAATCCCTGCAGGGAAGTTAGAGAAGAAAAGTCAGGCATAGGGTAGAGTTATAAAGCTAGAACTCACACAGCACCCAGGGGAGGGGACTTTGGGTATTAGAAATGGCTTTGATACTTCTTCATTGAGTGACTGTGAGAAAGTCATTTAAAACTCTGTGCCTAAGTCTCATTAATTACTAAATGGGGATGGCATGATGGCTACTTGCAAGTTTATTGCAAGAATAAGAGATACATAGCTTTTGATGCACCTTGAAAACTGCCCAGCACATAGCAGATCTGAGCTTTGGATTGTTTGTAGTTCTCCATTTCTGTTTACTTCTAATTTCTTCTCTTCTGTCAGAGACTTTTTTCAAATGGTTGATTGTCATTCATATCTAAGTGCCAGGCACTAAAAAGCACTGCGTGCAGGGATGGGCTTCAAGACAAGGTGATTATTTGTGAAACAGCTCTTGGCTGAAAGATACCCAATAATCAGTGTCTGAAGGTCTTTGCTCAGGAGCTGTTCTGTTTTTCCAGAGAAAATATACCCAACTCCTGCCTGGATGGGGATGGAGGTGGTATATGCTTGGCAACTAGTAGTGTGGGCTCAGGATGCTTAATCCTCATGTTTTTAGCTTTACGTTCCACATCCATCCTGTGCTTTTCCATGTTCCCAAGTTCAGAGCATCTCCACTCTAACTGCTCCAGAGAATAAACTCGAGGTCTCCTTTAGGGAATGAGAAGGGTAATTACCTGGCTGATTGGGGTCAAGAAAGGACCTAAGCATATGAATGATTTATATAAAGTCTTAATCAATGATTTGGTCCATTTTGGATTTATACATCCAACCAGCTTGCTTCCGCATGCGTCTGTAAATTCTTTGGCACTGCTCCCATCAAGAGGTGAAGTCTAATTCTCTTTTCTTTGAACATGGGTTGACATTATTGTTATGCACATAACAAATATAAGATGGAGGAAATGACATTCAGTGACTTCAGAGTCTAGATTCTAAAAGGTGCCTATAGTTCTGCCTAACTCACTTCCTGAGACATGCACAGTAGGAGTGCAGCACCATCCTGTAAGAAGTCGGTCTACCCTACACCTACCATGCTCCAGAGAAGAGACATCATAGCGATAAAAAGAGACAGATGCCAGAGTAGACCCAGCTGTTCCGATCTCCATCCATTTAAGTCTCTCCAGCCCAGTAACCAGATATGGAAGTGAAGAAACCTTTAAGATGACCCTAGTGCCAGTTGTGTGACTACAAACACAAGAGACTCTAAGTGAGAACCTCTTGTCTGAGCCCAATCCACCTGCAGAACCATGAGAATGACGCTAACATTATGACAGTAACTGCTGCTGTTCTATATTACCGTCTTTGCGTGGTTTGGTGTGCCGATGGAAGCAACTGTAACACTTACAGTGTTCACCCAAGGACGAGCGGGATACCCCAGTGGAAACCCATTCTCTCTATGGAGAGCTTGGTTCTGTCTCCATTTAACTTTACAATCTCAGGGAAGACACTAACAAATTCTCCAAATCACAGATTTGTCATTCAAAAAATGTGAATGATGATACTCCATGAGCAGGACTTTTGTAAAAATTAAATGAGAAAAATTATGGGAAAACTCTAGGTACTATAAAACACTATAAAGTTGTAAATTATTATTGGAATTTTTATGATGAGAAGCACTTCCCTTAAGTGAGATCACTGAGGAGTTTTCAAAAACTTGGTTAAGATTTTGTCTGTTCTGTGGTTAAGGTTTGGGGGAAGAGAGGTTACTTCTGTCTAATCAAATTAATTTCTTTATAAATTATTGTATCTAAGATTTTATAATTGCATTGACATGTAAAATCACAATGGGAAATTATTATATCTTCTCCATCCTTAGGAAATTGTCAATTGTATCTAGGGGCGGAATGGTAGGAGAAATGTGGTTACACTAGCAACGAAAGCCCTGTAAAGATTTGTGGTTGAAGACTGGATGTTTTTTTATGGAATGCCAGCATTTATGTCACCATCAGATTCATGCCTTGTTATTTTTAAAATTTAATTTTTTTTTCAGTAGCAAGAAGGAATTTGCAACAATTTAATGAGAACTTACAGGGCTCAGCAATCTTAATAACCAGTAAGTAGGAGTGGCACTATAGTGTGGCAGGTACACTCTAAATCCACAAAACTAAATGTGCAAGAAGTGATATTTTCTTTTTTTCCTAATACAATTTAATTTTTATTTTCAGCACCTGTTTTACCTTGCATGTTTTGGTGTAAAATTAATCACAGTTAATTTGTGCTTTCCTCTTATCCAGGACTGTATCTGATTTCTGGAGTACAAATGTAATCTTAAAATGTTGGAAAAATCATATATTCTTTTATGTTAGCAGTTGTTGCTAGACCTTACCCCTTAATTTTGGAAAATGACATTACTACCCAATGCAATAATTCTTAAACTTTAGTGGGTATCTGAATCACCTGGAGGGCTTGTTAAAACACAGATTGCTCAGCCTCAGCCCCAGAGTTGTTTTTGTAGATCTGGAGCAGGACCTGAGAATTTGCCTTTCTAATAAGTTCCCAGAGGATGCTGATGCTGATGGTCCTAGACCAGCATTCGAGGACCTCTGGCCTTAAGATGAGATAGCTGGATCTGCCTACTTTACTGACAGCCTAACCTAACTTGGGGAAAGGCTTCATCATGAGAAACCCCATTGTTCTGTATCAAACACTAGCCAAATTAGAAAGATGTTTAGATTTTGGCAATGATTAGAACAAATGGAAATCATCTCATCACCCTTTCCTGGATCTGAAGCAACCACCTCCAAATGTGCCATCTCATTTTACTTTGTATCAGAGCAAGTGCTGGAGAAATCTTGAACAGTATAGGTACATTTAAAAAAATTATATATACTTTTTTGAACTTTGCTTCTCTGGAGGTAGGGAACACTGGCCACTCATGTAGCTGTGAGTTTATCTCTCTCTCTCTCTCTTGTATTCTCTGAAATCTATGGGCTGCATATTTTATAACTTCTTTCTGCACATCCAACCCACTTATTCAATGAGATTTCTATAGAATCTGCTAGGTATGTGTTGTGTGGTTTACTAGTTTTAAATATATTCTCCTTTGGGGTGTTCTGTTTGGGAGACAAATAAGAGAAAGATGAAATAAACAACTTCTGAAGTAAACAACTAGACCCCTCTTAGACACGCAGACACACAGACACACACATACACAAGTTAGAGTTCCTCGGTGCTGAATCCTAGATCCTCTTCTCTATTTAGTATTGTCTCTAAGCTTGGTGAGTAATATGTGATATATGATTTCATTTCAAAAAAGATCACAGAATGTCTAGCATCTATGTGTTCTAGAAGCAAATTTATTAATGAAGTAGAGCACTGGCTTTGGAGTCACACACCTGGGTTAAATTTCTAGCTATGTCACATTCAAATTATGCGAACCTGGGTAAGTCACTTAACGTGTCTTTGCTTCAGTGAAATGGGATAGTAATTCCTGTCTCCAAGGGTGTGGGGATTGGTAATGTATGTAAAGTACTTAGCACAGTATCTGTACAAATACTCAACAAATTATTGTTGCTTACTATTACTCCATGTATTCTGTTGCTTTTTCTTTTCTGCCACTTTTTATCTCCATAGAGATGAAAATCTTCTTTTCCTGGCCACTAGGTGGAGAAAGCAAGCCTTCTATGGTAATTGAATTAAACAGGCCAAATACTACAGAGATTTAAGAGCGAAAAACAATTTTTCCCCTTCCTGTTTTTCAAAACTTTAGACAGCACAAACAGGCAATCCGGAGAGATGTTTGGGAAATTTTTGAGCAGTTCACATTTAAAGGGTTTGTTTTAAGTGTAGTAATGACTTAAGGCACTAGATTTCATTCAGGGATAGTCCTAGGCAAATTAAGAAGTTTTAAAGTCACTTTCTAATACCTTCACATCCTCCATGCCCTAATCTCTTCTGACCTGCATTTCAAGTAGGCACCTGTCCAGTATTCTTTTCTTTTTGAGGTATTATATAGTGACTGATTCCCAGGGACATTTGCATTTGAAGATGAAATTCCTTGTCAAGTTACCTTTCTTTAATCTGTAATATAGTAGTAATGAGAATCCACTTGACTCCCTTCATATAGCCGTTTTGAGGATCATTTAGTTAACACGTGTGCAATCCCATAGTAATCTTGAAGTTCATATAAGTAAAAAGTTCCATTTATATTGAAAACTCCAGAACTGTTCAGATAGCAAGGAAAGAGGCCACTATAATAAAATTAGCTCAGAAGTTACAGGCATGGGTTTCCTAAAATCCCACATGCAGGTGGACTCCTAGCAGGCCAAATTTGCTACCCTTATCTCATTAGTATTTCCCAAGATCAGTTTGCTATATTTTCTTCAAAAAATTTTGTATCTAGTGATTTCACACTCCAGATTTTAAAGATCCTTTTCTGATATTTTCTCCCAATTTTTACCTTTAAGGAAACAAGATGAGAAGTTCAAAAAATTGCTGAGAAAGATCCTGTGTGAGGTAATAGGAAAGGATACTATTGAAACTTTGATGTTAAACAGGTTTAGGTGATAAGAGGAAAGGGGTCTGTATTAATGGATATTTGCATGCATTTCAAACAAACAGAATGTTCCTGGAGATGATCCACATTCACCACTGTACCCCCACCCCATGCTGAGCCTGTGGGCACTACTGTAGGTAAATGTACTGTAGCTCCTTGCAGCACCGACTCAGGTATCGCTTCAAGCTACGCATCACGCTCCTGGCCTTACGCTGCCCATTACTCCTCCTCCCCTAGTTCCAAAGTCTTTCTTTCATTTGCTTTCATACTATATTTACCTTCCCAGCACTGACTCTTCAGATGAACAACTATTTGGAATGTTAACCCATTGTATTAACTATCATCTCCCCAGGAATTATCTCATCAGCTCCAAAAACTGACTTCAAAATTCCATATTATTCCAGTAAAGTACCCAATGACCCCTTGTATATTAGGGCACTCAGAGAGGAACCATCCAAAGATTTTTTATTTTTACCCATACTTTCAATTGCAAGCACAAAATTGTATGAAGGAAAATACCCCCAAGTTTCATTCCAAATTTTCAGTATGTAATTGATGTAATTTTATTGCAAAAAAAAATCATCTTATATTTTTTAAACAGTCATCCTATTTGCTTCTCTACTAGTGCTATTCATAAGCATTTTTGCGGTTAGTTTGGTTTTCCTATGTCATTTCAGAAGAGAAAAGGCTAAGGAGGAATTTTAGTTTATGTTCAGTAAATTTTTACTCTAGGACCAAACAAAAGTTCCTACATGCAGCCAAGAGCATGACTGGAGTCTTGGAATCTGTTTCATTTACATGTGATTTGAAATAACACACTTATTTCCACTAAATTTACTTTTAGTGTACTTCATAGGATGATCATTTGTGTATAATTCACACACACACACACACACACACACACACACACACACCCCAGCATGTAAGACATAAATATAAGCTCTAACTATAAATTCCATATTTTTTTCTTACAACATTTTCTGATATCAATTTAGATTATCAACTTTTGATCAACATGTTCCATATGCATAAGACACTCATATATGATATTATATGTCTTATGTTGGTTTCCCCCAAAGCAGGCTCTGAGACAAAGATTTGAGTGCAAGCAGTTTATTGGGAAGTGCAAGAAGCCTGGGTAGGTAGATAAGGGAAAGAGGGATACCGTGTAGAAAAACTGAACAATAAAGGGTATATTAATCCTTTGGAGAAGCTCCGGAAATGATGCAAATATACTCCTCAGTGTTACCTGGTGAAGGACAAGGAAACTGAGGTATTTACATTTCTATACTTTTGTTAGTTTTTGGTTAAGGGCTTCTGCAGGGAAGAAGATGTTAATTCTCAGCCTTTCCTCTTAACCTTGCATGTCAGCAAGGCTGCCAAATACAAGATCAACCCACAAAAATTAATCATATTTTTATATACTAACAATAACCATGCAGAAACTAAAATTAAAAACATAGTACCATTATAATCATTCCAAAGAAAACAAAACACTTAGGTATACACTTAAGAGAAATCCAGGTTCCACACACTGAAAATTATAAAATGCTATTAAAAGAAATCAAAGAAGAAAACACATTGTATTCGTAGATTGGAAAGCTCAACACAGTAAAGATGTCAATTCTTTCAAAATTTAGTGTAAATTTAGGTTTAGTGCAATTCCTTTCAAAATCACAGCAATATTTTTTTCTAGACACAGTCAAGATCATTCTAAAATTTTTATGGAAAGACATAGATCCTAGAATAGGTAAAGCAATCTTAACAATGAAAATAAAGTAGGAGGAATCACTCTACCCAATATTAAGACTTACTATACAGTGACAGTAATCAAAACTCTGTGGAAGGATAGAACCCATAGATCAATAGAACAGGATAGGGAACCCAAAAAAGCACTCAACTGATTTTTTAACAAAATTGCAAAGTATTTAGGTGGAGGAAATACAGTCTTTTTGACAAAGTGTGTGTAGAAGCAGTAAGAAATTCATAGACAAAAAAAAAAAAAACAACAAAAAACCAAAACAAAACATAAAAAACTCCACGGTCTTAGAGGCAAAATGTAAAACTATAAGTAGTTGAGAAAATAAAAATCATTCCTCTATTTTGTACTGTTCCTTTCTCACCTTTTGCCAACATTTTAATTTGATTTCTTTTCTTTTGAGAAGCAGAACTGAGTTATGGCTAATAGCTCAGCTGTGGAGTTGAAATGTATGAGCTTACATCAAATGCTTGGGTTCGCATCCATGCATCATGGCTCTTCCATTTGCTAGCTTTGTAATTTTGAGCATGTTCCATCAATCTTCTGTCTGAAGTTTCCTAATCTGTAAAAGGCGAATAATGACAGCAGATCTTATCTCAAAGGGAAGTTAGAAGAATTAGAAGGATTAAGTCAGTCAACTTGAAAGCATGTAGAATAGTACCCAATATATTGTAAGAACTCTATCTGTTCACGGTTTTCCAATATTTAATTTTGAATATTTTCTTACATTATTCAATAAGATGTTTTCCAAACCCATCTGCTAAAGGCTTATTGATCTAAAGCAATAAGAACCCTGCATTTAACCCTGCATTTTTATTATTTGTATATCCAAACAGGCTATGCAAGATAGTTGGACTTGTTTTGTATTATTTTTCAAAGGAAGCTGTTTCCAATTCCATTTTGCCCATGAAATGACATATGTGGCTATTAACATAAGCTTATAGACACCCATCTGAGATCTTAGCTTGGTACAAACAGTAGAATTGATTTGAAACAAATATCAGAGTGGAGATAAAAAGTGAGTAAAAGATAACGTAATTATGTGCAAAGGTGAGGACAATCCCAACAATAATGGTACTTTAAAACATAGGTTATTGGGTCTTGCACAGTGGCTCACACCTGTAATACCAATATTTTGGGAAGCCAGCATAAGGCCAGGAATTTGAGACCAGCCTGAGAATATAGCGAGACACTACAAAAAATAAAAAAATTAGGCAGGCATGGTGTTGCATGGCTGTAGTCCCAGCTACTCAGAAGGCTGAGGCAGAAGGATGCTTGAGCCCCAGAGTTGGATGTTGCAGTGAGTTACAATCATGCCACTGTGCTCCAGCCTGGGTGACAGAGTGAGACCCTGTGTGTGTGTGTGTGTGTGTGTGTGTGTGTGTGTGTCTGTGTGTGACAGACAGGTATATATATACCACACAGATATATATATAAATATATATATGGATACAGGTTATTTCCCACCCATATTGGAATTGATATCTAAAACTTATAATGTAAGACATTGAGCCCCTAAATTAAGCATTATCTTCAGGGTTCTGAGAAATTTTGTTTTTAAACTGGGAATTTGTTTCCTGAAGTAACCTTGTTCTTTTCAGTATCTATCAAAAACTATGAGAAAATATAACTTATCCTTATCACACAGTCACCCTCAAATGACTATTTAGTCAATGCATTTAGGGGTTTTATTTTACACTTTCTTTTACATCTCTCTAGTCAAAATGTGTACCGTGATTTCATGCATATTCTGAAAGTTAAAGTTAAATTCTTATTTGTATTTTTCATATTCAACCTAATGCCTGATTCTTGGTGGTCTTTCTGGAAGTTGCATAGTATTTTCTTTTCTAAAACGCTGACCTGTTTCAAAATTATTTGTGCATTTATTCCTTATAAATCTTTTATTCTACTCACTTATACTGTTATCATTACTAGTTAAGTGTAAGACTATTTTGTCTTATTTTTTAAATTTGTTCTTCTGTATCTGTGCTGTTTTGGTTTCTTTCGGACATTTTAGAACTGGCATCATGTCAACAGTAATTCACTATTTTGTTGGGTCTTGCTCCTAGTGCAATCACAAAACAGAACTGGATTATCTGCTGTCAATTTGGCACCACCACAATGCTCTAAGGCTGGGGACTGTATTTCTCAGAATCTGCTATGTGTGGTTCCAGATCCATGGTTGCCAATGAAAGGAGCTTGTGTCAAATTTGAAAGGTGGAGGCAATGAAGAAATCATTATTTTCTGGAGGAAGGTGCAGCCAGATGTATAGCGAGATGAGAGTTTCACAACAGCTTCCTGGCAAACTCCAGAATATGACCCCCTTTGAAGGTAAAGCAGATGATGTGAACTTCTCAGTGATTCTCTAAAGTTGTAGCAGCCTCCCGACAAAATTTGAAGCATTACCAAATTTGATGCTTCAGACTGAAATCTTCAACATCAATTCCTCTGACTTTTGGTGGCATGTCCCCTGGCCTTCCATAGTAGCTTCCCTGACACTCTTCTAATTGTCACATAAGCCCCTAATTCTATAATAAATCTGTTATGCAGTATGACCTCACTTGACATCCTCCATAGATTCTTGGAAACTGTGACTTTAAGCAAAAGAACGTATAATTAAACCACATTTACAAGAGGCCAATTGATGTAAAACATCACCAAACCCCTAAATAAAGATCCAAAACACTTCTAGTATTAAACATTGAAATAAATGTGAGCTATACATACATTTAAGAAAGATTAACAAAAACAAGTAAGATAATTATTTACCCAACTTCTGGTGCATTAGTGAGTGACAGCAGTTGTGGTGGCAGTGAAGTAAATCAAAGAATAAACGTTTTCAAAGGAAAAATTGTCAAGAATACCTCCTACCACTGTTCAAAAACCAACAATCACAAATATGGCAGGTTCACTGAATGCTTTCATACTACGTGTTTATTGTCATGAATTTGTATGATTATCAAAGATTTTATGAATTTTTATTTGACAATAATTTGTATTCATTCATTTCCCAGCCCGCTTATCACAGTTCAGGGTCAGTCAGCCAAAGCCTACCCCAGCAACTCAGGGCCAAGTCAGAAGCCAGCCCCGGACAGGACGCCATTCCACTGTGCACTCACACACACCCACACTCAGACTGCGACCATTCAGCCCTGCCAATTCACCTAATGTGCACCTTTTCCAGATGTGGGAGGAAACCGAAGTACCTGGATAAAACCCTCATAGACAGTGGCCTCTGCCAGGAATCAATTTTTTTTTTCTCATCAATGTTATAATGAAATGACATTGAGTGAAAAAACATTATTTGAGGACCTGCTATACTTGGAATACATAGAGTGATTTTGTTTAATTGACTGAACTTTAACTGATATAAAGATCTTTCATACCTTGAAAATGATATTCTACATATTTCTGAGAGTCCTTATGACGTATCCCAAGTGAGTCCATGAAAGTCTTTTCTGCCTCACGGCACCTGCCTATTTCTCTTCTCTTGAGGATACCTCATCACTCCCAAGGTTGCTATGCCTGCTAGGACGTCCATGGGCCCCAGTAATGACCGTGGAAAGTTAGTCATCTCCAAAGAGCTGCAAACTGCTGAGAATGACATCTTGAAAACCCGTGAGGTGCCAAGGCTAAATAGCAACCCATGCAGAAACAAGAGAATGCCTCCATTCCCCCCATTTAGTATCTAACTTCAACACTTAAATGCCAAACAGTACTACCTATGGCCAAGTGCTTAACAAAGTCACTCATCATAACACTTTTGAATTCTCCCTTTGAATTCTCTTTTGGTGTTAACATGTTTCTGTGGAAATAAGATATTGTATTTCAAACGCTCTGTCTTTAGCAAACTGCCCATCCCAATTCTTCCACCCTGGAAAACTACCACACATGGTAGATTTAGTCAAATTTATCACATAAGTCTTCTCCGTGTTGCTGGATATATCTATATTACAGCATAGTGCAGAACTTCAGCTAGAGTGGCAATGACTCCGTTATGTGAATATGGGTTATTGATTATTTGACTTCAGTGTTTAGAAAATGCAGAGTACTAGATCACTGTCATTTCTTATGATTGAGTAATATTTCATTGTATACATATACCAAATTTTAATAATCCACTCATGAATTGACAGGCACTTGGGTTGTTTACACTTCTTATACTTTGCTGTATTAAATTCAAGCCCATTATCCAAAGTGAGGTACCACAAGATCAGAAGAATGGGCTCCATGTGTACTCACCATCAAATTGGTACTAATTGATGAACACTAGGGTGCTCACATGGCCGTAATACTCTCCAGGGATTGGGGGGATTAGGGGGTAAACCCACAACTAAAGGACACGAGGAGCATTGTAGGCGGGAAGGGCATGCCTCTAACCCTCGCTCGGGTGAGGCAAAGACATAAAGTGTAACCATAATGTTTGTACCCTCATAATATCCTGAAATAAAAAAAGAAAAGAAAAGAAAATGCAGGGTAATATTAAAAAGAAACCTATAGTATAACGGTTAAGACTGGAAATTTTAGAGCCAAACTACCAAGGCTTGAATGCCACCTAAACTAGCTACTCATTACGTGTCTCAGATAAGTTATTTAACCTCTTTGTATTTGTCTGTGAAATGGACAGAAAAATAGTATTCATATAGTGTAGTTGTTATGAGGATGATCTTCATTATGATAATACTTCTTTGTGTTTACACTAAGTAACTCTGGCAAATCCTTTTTCATGACTTTTGTATTTCAGAATCCTCAAATGGGTGTTCTAATAGCCTTCCTAACTTGAATGTTCTGTGGATCTATGTGTATTTTCTTTATCAATTATTACTTTGATCAAATTTGAAAACGACAAGAGGCCAGCCTGAATCCAGGGCCAGGGCAAGCCTCATTGAAACCACTAATCCCTTTATTAAACTACATGCTGAGAAGTTAATTTTGAGAATATAAAATAGGAAAGAAAGAAAGAAAGAAACGAAGGAAGGAAGGAAGGGAGAAAGGAAGGAAGGGAGGGAGGGAGGGAGGGAAGGAGAGAGGGAGGAAGGGAGAGAGAAAAAAAGAAAGAAAGAAAAGAAATCTCTCAGTTAAGAATGTCCTCTAGAGTTAGGTGGTATGTAAAACTAATCACTAAAAATTACCCTCATTCCTTTCCTACAGTCGCTGGGTAGCACCTGTCAATTTGCTTCTCTAATCAGCTCTCAGATGTTGTAAATGCTGCTGGTCATTGGACCACAACTTGAATGTCACTGCCTTAGACAGTGTGCTTGGATTCTTAGCTGTTAAGCAGAGCTATATCAAATAATGCCCTAAATATAAAGATGTTGGACATTGTTCTTCTACAGTTGATCACAGACACAATCCATAGCATTGTCAATGTGAAAATAAGTGGGAGAAATGTGTATGGAATCTTGAAAGAGGAGTAGCATTCCAAAGAAGGGAAGAAGGATGAAGAAAGAGTGGCGGTGGAATGAACAGTAGCTCAGACTTGCTGGAGGGGAAAATCAAACAGGAAGGGCTGTCTGAAACCAGATGTTGATTTTTTTATATATCCCTGGGCCCTGGGTTGACGGAATGGGGCGTGTATATATTCAATAAACCATGTGACTACTCACGACCTACACTAATTGTGTGTCAATCAGAGAATCATTTTCATGGCCATGTTTCACATTTGTAAACAGAAAGAAAATTTCCGTTATTTAAAGATTCATGTTTTATTTTATCTTTTATTTTTAGCTTGAATTTTAAACGTAAGTTATACTGGAAATTGCAAAGGTAAAACAAAATGTTTCTGTCTTCTTACTTTCATGCATAGCTGCAAATATATATGAGGGGCAAGAACTATTTTTTAATATATTTCAAGAGCACCGCCTGGATCATAAAACATGTAGTCATCTTAGATGCTTTCCTTCTGTCCTCTATATTCAATAGCACGAATACATTTTTGCTACTATTATTATAAAAATTTATGTAGATGATAGCATATTGAAGTTTTAGTTTATTTTCCTTCACCCTTAATACCACCCCACAAATTCCTTTTTATTTGTGCCCTAAGGCCCTCTTGTAGTAGACTTAAATTACCCACTATAAAATTTAAACAAAAGCTAAAAAGTACTCAACTATTGAGGCACAAACTACTGGCTAAAGTGAAAGACATAAAAATTTAGATGCAGGCTTGCTTAGAAAACTTTCCTTCTCCCAAAGATGAGTGAAAAAAAAATATGACTTGGGCTTGGAAAGAGGAAAAAGCAAGGGACCATTTGGAGAGGAGAACATGAGACTGAGAAACCTGAGACAAGCACTGACCTGATACTGAGAAAGCTGAGTTGTCCTTCACATGCCCCCCACCCCACCCCCGTGAGGACCATGTCACCATCAGTAGGCCCCACCTGTCAGTCATCCCATTTGGAATGATTCTGCCAGTCTCTATCTTTTCCATTCCATGGGAACACCCTTCTTTGCAGTCCAGGACACACATACGCACCCTCAATGAAGGCAGGGCATGTTAGATATTTCCGATTTTCCCCTCCAGATCCACTCCTCTATCTTGTCACCTGTCCAAAGAGGCTGCCCTGAAAGGTGCATGCATCTACAGCTCCTGGCTTCTGTCTCCTCTCTTGAGTGTGCAGACACCAGCAGAAGACTGAAGAGTATCAGGGTATGTGTCCCTCTGGCCCCCTCCCTGCTGTGTTGCAATGGAGTGGCTGTGGCTTTCTACTGAAGGTCACAGCTCCTGGTGGACAGCCCACACTGTGTGATCTGAAAACCTCCCCTTTCCCTTGCCACTTTAATAGTGGCGCTCCACTGTTACTAGCCCTGGGGAAAGTGCAAGATTCCCTGCTAGTTTCTCTTGACCCTGTAAATACCTTTGACTAATCCCTTTGCCTAGAAATTTAGGCATCTCTAAAGATGAGGATAGCATGAAGGGAGAGTCTCATCCCTGGTTAATGTGTAACTATTTCCTTGTAGTTTAGCATCTCAGCTGTGGAAAGCAAAAGCCCTTGATACATTTACAGCTTATTAGATAGATACGTTCCTTCAGAATAAAATATGTGTAAGGCATTATCTAGGCCTATGGATTTAGGCAGCGTAGAGGGTTGGCAGAATTTTTAAAATCACATATGTGCTTCTAAGGGCCTTAAAATTTAGAAGAAGACAAATATGCATGCATGAAATGATGTGTGTGTGTGTGTGTGTGTGTGAAATAATGTCAGGAATGAATATATTAATAGAATAATGCGGCTGTTGCACCTGGGAAGGACAAGGAAACTGCTGAGTGTGCACCGAGACTTAAGTTCCCAATCAGGACAAGGGTTACAGAGTAGATGCTAATTGGTGGTGTTTAAAGAGAACTTGGGTGGACAGTGAGCACTGGGGCAGACCCTCCCAGGAGTGTGGCTGATGGAGCTCATCTGCAGATCTTGAGCCAACACAAACAAACAACAGGCTATTTGGGCTATGTAAACACAGAGAAGGGAAGAAAGGAGAAAGGGAAACCAACACAATTTGTTACTATTATTTATGAAAATCAATGCTAATTACTGTAGAACTTCTCTAGAAAAAAATAGAAGCTAGTAAAGGCAAGGTGCTATAAAAAATTTGGTGTTCAACCTTCTTCTTTCTTAACACTTCTCTGGTAATTCACTTCTCTTCATCTCAAACTTTATCTAATATTTACTCATTTCACTCTCCTTCTCACTGGTCCCTCTCACTGAAGAAAGTTGCTTCTTTATTCTAAAGTTAAACTAATGCTTTGGTTATTACTCTATCAGGCAACTACTTTTTTTTCCTTCCATCTTCAACATCTTTTTTTTTTGCCTATAACATATTCTATTCTTGCATTCTATAAATACTATTAATATTTCCTTAACTCTCCTCAGTGTCATCCTGTATTCCTGACCTAAGAGATTCTTTCTTTTACTATTTAGGCATATTCATTTATTCATTTAATAATTGCTGACTGATCAATTACCATATTCAGGACACTGTCATAGACACTGGAAATGCAGATGGAAACAGACTATAAATAAAACAGAAATGAATAAGATACTTTCAGAAAGTGATAAATGCTTTCAAGAAAATAGAGGAATGTCCTGAGAAATGACAAGCAGAGATGGTAGAGCTATTTTAGATGGGATTCTGGGGAAAATCCACTAAGGAGGTGATGTTTGGGCTGGTATCTGAGTGAGGAGAAGGAATCGGTTTTGTGGATATCTGAAGGAAGAATGTTCCGAGTAGAACACATCCATATACTATACGGACACAACTACATACACATACATATGTATGCACACATAGAGATATACATTTTCATTTGACCTTGAGTTTCCAATATTACCTGTTGAAGGACTTACTCTTCAGTACCCATGTCCCTGTCTCTATGTTTCCATAGTAACTTAAGACAGAGACTAATCTGGTTTATATTGTCTTGGAATTTGTCTGATTTCATGTTGCCCAGGGGGAGCCTATGGGGGCTAGGGTAATGCATGACCCTGGCTAGCCTCAAAATGGACAGTATAGACAAGGTTATATAGGAAATATAAAATCCTCTTTAACCCCCCAAATAGATAATCTCTTGTCAACATAATTCTCCCCAACTCTCCACTAACAAGAAAAATTACATTATTGGATAGGAAAGACCTTTAGGGTGAAAATGAGAAAAATCAGTCTGACACTCTAAACTTGCTCTTAACTCTGTTACTCCTGTAAGAAACCCTCTCATTATCCCCTTTTCAGCTCTGGCATCTTGTGATATGGAGTCTATAAACACTGAAAGATCCAAGTTATTTTATCATCTCGGTAGGAATGATGTTCCTGTGTCTTCTACCTCCTGCCCAGGTTCAATAGATCAGATGTTATTTTAAAATGCATTGGTTTTACCTTTCTACCCGGAGAAAGGTGAAGTCAATTATTCTAAGACAAAAAGGTATTGCAGGAAGATACAGGAGCCCAGGGCATCACTTGCCAAGAAATATGAACTAGAATAGCTTGGACTTTTGATCTCTGCCTGCTGATTAAGCTGGAAGCCCAAAATAGCCTCTCATAATACCATCTGTGACCTCCTTAATCCCTTAGCTTTTTTCTTTTTACTCAGGTCGTGCTACTCAAATTCTGTCCTTGAAGGTCACCAATGACAAATGACCTTTCAGTTAACAATGTCCAATAGTCATTTAACAATCCCATCTTCCACCTTTCAGCAGCATTTGATGCTGTCAGCCACCCTCTGTTACTTGCAGTTCTGTCTCTCTTCATGCAGTAAATAGTACTGCTCTGTTTTTTTTTTTTTTTTTTGTCTCCAAGAATTTTCCTTTTAAGTCTCCCAGAATCTTCCTTTTAAGTCTCATTTGCTGATTCTTCTGCTATACTGCCCCCTTAACGCGAAGGTTCACTTTTTTTCTGTGTCTTACCATCAACGGTGTCAGCTCTCACCTCAGTGAGAATGGCCTCAAAGTCTAAATCTGTAGCCTTAACCACTCTCTAAAGACACAGCCCAGCATTGTCAATTGTTTGCTGGTATTTCTTCCCAGATAACTTTATTGGTACCTTGTCCATTCCTGGCCCAGCTCCTTAAGGCCCCCAGCCTGGACGAAATCACCAAGGTCCTTATAAAAGAAATGCCCTGGCTTGAGCCTGAGATTCCCACATTAAGGTTTTCAGAAACACCCCCTGCCTGCTTCCCCTCCACTTACTTGAGCTCACTGTGGTTGTTCCATCTTTTCCATGATACAGCATATGCATTTGTTTGATGTGCTGATCTGTGGCTTCCTCTCCTCTTCTCCTTCCTTAGAATCCTACTTATTACTTATTGATCTTATTTCTTTTGTTAGCTGGACAATTGCATGATCAATCTCTTGGGTAATATTCCCAATAATTTCAACTTTTTCTACCACCCTAATGGAAATATCTATCCCCTTTAAACAGACCTGGACTTCAATTCACATGTTTAAATCTGGGTTTATTATCTTCCTCACAAACCCAACTGCATGTCTGTATTTCTCATTCTCTTCATGGTATCAATATTCTCCCACTCTCTCAAATGCAAAACCCAATTCATCTTTGGCTACTCACTTTTCTCCACCTTTATAGCCATGCTATTAGCCAAATCCTGTTAGTGATTTTTCTTTATAACTTCTGATCCCCTATCCCCACTTCCAACTGTGAAAACTCCTAAATGTTGATCTTGTATACCATTTACATCAATGCTGCCTTCTTGATGACTGTGTTCAGCATTTGGTTTATTCTAACTGTGAACTTGCATCATTCCTTGCATTTTAGCTACTTATAAGACAATCAGATTATTAGCTCAGTGAAGTAAAAGGGAAACCGAGACTTAGATCTCTTTTGTTTTTCTTCAGTATCATTTACTTATGAATAGCAATCCCACAAAGAATTATAATTGATTATTTAAAATGTTGCCCTACAGCTTTTGGTATATTGAGCTACATACATACAAAACATAGCCCTTCCAGCTATGTTAAGAAGAAAATGACTTAATATAGTGAATTAGGTCAAATCAAAAAAAATTGTCAGAATGTCTCAGGCCTTTGGCTGTGCCATGAATTCCATGAATGCCAGAAAAACACTGTGGGATTAGTCCACTAGAGGAGCTGTAACCTCCATCAGAAAGCCACTAATGGAAGTGTGAATTCAGAAGCAAACCAATTTGACCAGGTTCCATGGGTCAGGAAGTCCTTTCCGTGTTGCTAGAGCTATGCCATGCCTACTAGGTGTCTGCTGGGGGAAAAATGGATGCCCTATGCCTTGCCTCTTGACCTCCATAAAGACCATGAATTTTAGTGCTGTTCAGGGAAATCTAACATCATTCCAACTATATCTCTGCCTCACTTCTATATTCCAAATCCCGTGGAAGTGAGTCTAATTGGTTGAGCCTAAAGATGATTTGTAATTCTAGCTACAAAAGAGTAGGAGAAATACAATTTTGGGCTAGTCAGGCTCTGTAGTAAACCAAGGCATACGAGAAGGAGGAAGAGGTTCCTGTTGAAAGCCAGTCCACCACAGCCATCACAAACATTTATGGAGGATATTTAATTTTGTTCTGATTACAAAATTAACACAGACTTTTTATTGAAAATGGTAAAAACTGAGAAAAGTATAAAGAAGAAAAAATTTAAGTCTCTAGTTATATTGACAATATTTTGATATATATGTCTATCTCAATTTTATTTTTTAAACTTTAACATTAAGGGATCTTACATTTATTTGTTATTTGCAAAGGCCTTTGCAATCTTGGGATTTCTGTTAGGGATAGAAAAAAACAACTTTAGTGCCTCTTTCCATTCAGTGCACATCGTACTTCAAAATATCATTTAGAAAAAAATTTCAATTTTCAATTCACCTGAATAACCAGATATAAGTCAGAGTAACAATAACCAAATGGTCATCAACGTTCTTTTTATTCTACATTGAATTTTATTTATAACTTTAAACTTTCTTTTCAAAGTGCTACCAAGTACATAAAAATATTAAATTATCTAAATAGTATATTTTTAAATAGTATATTATATATTTTAATAAGCATATGTAATGAATAGATGACATCAGGTGTATTGAAAAATTGATAAGAAAGACTATCGCCTAAAGAAAAGATGGCTCGGGATTTTAAAAAATAAAACTAAAAAGTAGAGTTCAAAAAGCTCATCATAACCAAACCCAATCCCCTAATCTTTTGATCTCCATTCCTGAATTTTTGCAAATATTTATAAAAGCAATCTTGTCATTTTATCAGTATAAACTGCAAGAAAAAGAATATATTTCAAATTGCCAGAATGAGTGAATTTCTCTGGATCATCAAGTCTCACGCTGATTCCGTCACAGTCAATGTGAAAAATCTGATTTGTAACTAAAATGGGTTGAGACAATGAAGCATTCGTTCGTTGGGTATGGCACAAGGATCGGGGGTAGGGTGGGGAAAGTGTTGAAGAAAGCAAAGCCTATGGTCCTAGCTTTCTGGAGCTACCTTCCTGTTCTTTTTCAGAAATTGAATTGCTTGCCACCAGCATCCCCAAACAATACTTGATTGTCCAGGGTAGGGGAGTATTATGGACTGAATCGTGTTCCCCAAAATTCATACATTGAAGCTCTAACCCCCAGTACTTCAGAATGTGCTTGTATTTGGAGATAGGACTTTATAGAGATAATTAGATTGAGTGCTTTAGAGTGGGACCTAACCTAATCTGACTGATGTCCTTATAAAAAGAAGAGATTAGGACACACAGTGAGAGTCACCAGAGATGTATGTGCACATAGGAAAGGTCATGTGAGGACACAGCAAGAAGGTGACTGTCTTAGCTCAGGATGCCTTGAAGAATAACATAAACTGGGAGGATTAAACAACAGAAACTTATTTCTCACAGTTCTGGATGCCAGGAAGTGCAAGATCAAGGTGCTTGCAGATCTGCTGTCTGGCGAGGGCATTCTTGCTGGTTTGCAGATAGGCATCTTCTCATTGCATCCTCACATGGCTGAGAGAGAAATCGATCATTGCTCTTGTGTCTCTTCTCATAAAGGCACTAATCCCATTCATCAGGGCTCCACTCTCATGACCTAATTACCTCCCAAATCCACACCTCCAGACAGCACCACAACGGAATTAGGGTTTCAATTTATGAATTTTGGAAAGAACAAACATACTCAGTCCATAGCGGGGACTATCTGCAAGCCAAGGACAGAAGTCTTAGAAGAAACCAAACCTGCCGACACCTTGATCTTGGATGTCCAGTCTCCAGAACTTTAAGAGAATGAATTTCTGTTGGTTAAGCTACCCGTCTTTGGTATTTTGCTGTGGCAGCCCTAGCAAACTAACACAGGGAGAAAAAAAAGAGTGACATTTGTAATTTAAACAAATAAGTTTGATACTTCTCTGTGTGTAGAAAAGTGATTCTCAAATATGGGTAATTTTGCTCCCTTCTAGGGGACCTTGATCGATGTCTGGAGACATCTGATTGTCACATTTTTTAGGGGTAGTTTCTACTGGCATCTAGTACATGGAGACCAAGGATACTACTAGACATCCTATAATACATAAGACAGTTTTCCCCTCACAATTCCCCCACCCTTAGTAACAAAGAATTATCCAGCCCAAAGTGTCAGTAGTGCCAAGGTTGAAAAACCCTGCTACAATGGCATGAATTGCCTGACAGGTTTCTGATTTGGGAGTGGGGAGCTTTAACATTTTTCTTACTTATTGAACATGCAAAGTCATTTCTGCACCAGTTAATTAGCTTGTGCCAGATACTTTGAACAGTTAGCTAGCGGATGCTTTCACTAATGATCTCCATCAGGCCAGTTGGCCCTACCTGTGATGGGCATGCTGAACTGGGGACTTTCTACTTGACAATTAGCAGAACGGAAACATTTCTGCTACTTCTCATTTCAGAAAACATGGAAGGTAGAAACTGATTCCACATGCCGGATGTATCTCTCTGTTAACGTGAAGGACAAATAGACTCATTCTTTTTGCCCACAATGTACTGAATATAAATTTATTATAACAATTAATCTTCAAAGCAAATTTTAAAATGCTTTATTTAGTGACAAGGAATGTTAAAAATGAGTCAGGACAGGATTTTGAGACAATGAGTATGCAGTCACTTGAAGTTTAATTTTGATCATTTATATTATCTTGTGTTATTTTATTTATCTTTTCCTCCTTCACCATCGTCTGTATCTAGTCACTAAGTAAGAACTAGAAAAGTATAATATTAAAACCTTAAAAGCTGCATTAATCCGCCTTCAGTGAAGTCAGACCTCTGCACCAGGGACTGGCAAGGCACCAGCAGACAGAGACAAGTTTTTCTCTAATTGTAGCTAGAGGACAGCCTAGAGCTAACCAGCATTCAAACTGCCATGTCTCATCTGCTTCCAATTTACCAAATTAGTTAAGACTGAGGACATAGCAGTCATTTTGCCATCCCCTCTCCGGAATCCAGCAGAATACAGTATAAACCTTGGAACTTTTGAGGTTGGGGATGACCACTGTCTTGATTTAATAGTGGAAGAGAGGGGTATCACAGCGGCTTGCTCCAGGCTCCATTTGTCTTCCCACAGTTATGACACTGGTTTTAAGGAAGTGAGGATTAAATGTTACAATTAGGAAAAAAAAAATGCTCAAAACCTAGAGTAGGTAGAAGTATGTCAACTAATATGATTTACTATCTTCTCCTCTGGGAAGTAGTTAGCATTCCAGAGAAAATATTTAAAGCAATTTTCTGATAGACTTAATAAGATTAAGATTTCTTTTGAGAAGTTAATTACCCATCGTCACTGCAAACTGTTAGTGTAGAAGTTAAAAAATTTTAACTAGACATTCATTTGCTACCTCCTTTATTTTCTATAAAAATGAGAATATTTTGACTTTGTCTGCTTAGAGTCTATTCCTTTGCAGCAAATTTGAAATAAAACTTTAACCCTTGCTTGTTAACAATTTTTCTTAGAATTTCTCATTTATTATTCCACCACGTCAGAAGGTAACCATCCTCCTGCTATCATTTGGAAAGAAGGAGCCATGAACTATAACTTAGTCAAGATTTTCCTTAACAGCACTTCAAAAGGCACCCAGAGAGATTCTGCTTCCAGGTTTGGTGAAGTAACTGATACTGAACTAGTTATCTCACCATAAATAAATACAAAACAGGAAAGGCTAGGCATACAACTGTTTTCAGGTATGAAAAAACTGATAATATAGACTGTGATTCTGAATAAAGGAAAAAAAGCAATGTGAGACCTATAATTATCCTGATTCTATGTCTAGAGACACTTTCTGGACAATGTTGTAGGGAAGGGTAAACCTAAATTTCATGTGGAAATCTTACTGAATTAAAGAGGCAGAAATCAATTAGAGAAAACTGAGGTAATTGAAATTTGTGAGGAAGAGTACAAAAGAGAGTGGGTTATGCAGAAAGAGAACTCTGGAAATTGGTATATGGCTTTTCTTGCGTCTTTGGTTGAATATGTAGCTATTCATGCATATGGCAAGACTCTCCAAGGCTGGACAAAGAAAAAGAATATCTGTGAGTAAGCAAACGCCAAAGCTCACTTAGAGCTAAAAGACATTTGAGTGCTAACTAGTTAGGCTAGAGAAAGTTCAGTGAACATCTGAGGCATTCAGCAGAAACCCTAGAAATGTCATATATTAGTAGATGAGCTAAAGTAGACTTGAAGTGAAGCCTATCAAGACATATGCTAACAAAAGTTAAAAAAAAAAAAAGAAAGGATTAAACTGATCTGCAAGAAATTTAACTGCTTGCCAAAAAACTCCATGCTCTTTAAAGGAACACATCAAAACCCAACACTTGACAATATAGCATTTACAATTTCCAGCATGCAATAAAAAAATTACTAGACACAGGAAAAAACAGGACAGTATGAACCATAACCAGGAAAAAAGTCAATCAATAGAAAGAGAATGTGAATGGAGCTCTTCAGGAAGCTCCAATTCCAAAGAATTGTCATTTAACTTATCTGCCACCTCCCTGGAAACATCCACTCTTCAGATTTTTACTTATTTGACCCAACTTAGATCTCACTCAGTGCTAACAGCTTTTTCCCTAAAGTATTTGTTGAAACGATAAGCAGTAATTGTTTAACATTGCAGTTAACTGAGGTGGTGAAGACAGTAAAGGCAAACAAGAGGCTAACCAAAAACTTAAAAGGAAAAGCTAGGAAATAAAATTTCCATAGGGGCCGTTGAAAAGTTCTGACATGATCGGGGATACTAAAAGGCTCTGTTCATATACAGAGTCTTAC
The DNA here is from genome assembly GCA_963574695.1 of Propithecus perrieri. NCBI lineage: Eukaryota > Metazoa > Chordata > Mammalia > Primates > Indriidae > Propithecus > Propithecus perrieri. Next base: position 93,604 of record CAUYRB010032065.1, read on the forward strand.
ACATGCCCAGAAAGACCTGAGAAGACCTAATCTCTCACCTTGAGCCTCTATGCAAGCAGAAAAGAAAGGCTAAGCTAGAGTGTTAAACTGCCTGCTGGAGCGTTGAAGGCATGCTTCAACATACTCAGAGTCCCTGGGCAAAGGCTGATAGACTTATTGATTGAAGGCATTTAAGGAAATCTTCATGCAATCATTAGTGACAAGCAAAAAACTGAGCAATCAGTGGCAGTGCATGAAAAAGAATACAAATGTTATGGAGTTATTTCTGGAACATCATTAAACAAACAAACCAAAAGACCCTAAACAAGAAGCAGCAGCAACACAGCATCATTATATTATTAAAATATTATTTTTTATTTTAACTAGAAAAGCACACTTCAGGACAAATAGGTCTGAGTTCATTTCTCCACCATGCCACCTATATGACCTGCTATAAATTAAAGACATCCAAAAAAACCAGGAAAGTATCTCCTATACACAGGAAAAAAAGCAGTCAATAGAAATTATCCCTGAGGAATCCCAGACTTTGAATTTGTTAGATAAAGACTTTAAATCAGCTATTGTAAATATGTTCAAAGAGCTCAAAGAAACCATATATAAAGAACTAAAGGAAAGTGTAAGAATGCTATTTCACCAAACAGGAAATATTAATAAAGAGCTAGAAATTATAAAAAGAATCAAATATAAATTCATCAGTGAACTTTAAAATAGGTCAATTGAGATTATACAGTCTTAGAGACATAAGGAAAAAAGAATGAAGAAAAATAAATAGAGCCTAAAAGATCTATGGGACAACATCAAGTGTACCAACATATTTAAAATAGAAGTCCCAAAATATGAGAAGAGAGAAAAGGGACAGAAAGAATATTTGAAAATGTAACAACAGAAAACTTCACAAATTTGATAAAAAATACTCATCTGCACAGTCAAGAAACTCAATGAATGTTCAGTAGGATAAACTCAAAGAGATCAACACCTAGAAACATCGTAATAAACTGTGTAAGCCAAAGACAAAGACAGAATCTTGAAGGTAGGAAGAGAGAAACCACTCCACACATAAAAGGGATCCTTAATGAAATTAACAGCCGACTTCTCCTCAGAAGTCATAGAAACAGAAACGCAGTGGGGTGCATATTCAATGTGCTGAAAAAAATATTCTCAGCCAAGAATCCTATATCCAACAAAATTATTCCTCAAAAATGGAGAAATTAATATATTCTCAAATAAGTAAAAACTGAGAGAATTCACCATTACTAGACCTGCCCTGCAAGAAGTAAGATGAGGGTCTTTCAGGCTGAAATAAAGGCTACTGGACAATAATTTGAAAACACACAAACTAAAAAGTAGTACCAGTAAAGGTAAATACACAGGTAAATATAAAAGACAGCATAAATGCATTTTTTTTAACTTTTTGATTCTCCTACTCGATTGAAAAGACAACTACATACAGCAATAATTATAAAATTGTAGTTATGGGCTTAAAACACATATAGATATAATTTATATGGCAATCATAGAGCACAGTAAGTGGGGGAATGAAGATATATTTGAATAAAATTTTTGTATATTATTGAAATTAAGTTGGTATTAATTTATACTAAATTGTTGGGTTGCTTATTAGAATCTCCAGGGAAAATAACAAGAAAATAACTTAAAAAAATATATAGTGAAAGAGACAACAAAGGAGTTAAATGTTACATCAGAAAATATCTATTTAACTAAAAGGAAGGCAAAAATGGAGGAACAGAAGAACAAAAAACATAATACATATAGAAAACAAACAGCAAAATGGTACATGTAAATGCTGCATTATCAGTAAGAACATTAAATGTAAATGTATTAAACAGCCTGGTCAAAAACACAAACTGGTAGTATGGATAAAATAAAACAAACAAACAAAAAAACACGATCAAGCTATTCGCTGTCTACAAGAGACACTTTAAATTCAAAGATACACATAAGTTAAAAACAAAAGAATGGTAAAAGATAAACCGTATAACCAATATCCAAAAGAGAGCTAGAGTGGCAATAATAATGTCAGACAAATAGACATTAAGTAAGGCAAAACTTGTTACTAGACACAAAGGACATTTTGTAATAGTAAAAGGCTTAATTCATTAGAAAGATGTTAACAATTATGAGCATGCATGCATGTAATAACAGAGCCCCAAAACACATGACACGAGCCCCAAAAAACTGACAAAATTGAAAGGAGAGATAGACAATTCAACAGTAATAGGTGAAGAGTCAATTACTTCACTTTCAATAATAGATGGAATAAATAGACAGAAGATTGACTAGGAAATAGAAGACTTGACTACACTACAAACCAACAGACATCTATAGAAAACTTTACCCATAACAGCAGATATATTTTCTTCTCAAGGGCATATGGAGGATTTTCCTATGTAAACCAAATGTCCACATGTTAACCCATAAAAGAAGCCTTTTATGAAAGGTTTGAAATTATATAAGTTTGTTTTCTAAACATAGTGGAATGAAATTAGAAAGCAATAACAGAAATTAGGAAAACTCAATCTGTATAAATTAAACAATACTCTTAAATAAGTAATGGATCAAAGAAAAAACCACGAGGGGCATTATAAAATACTTTGGGATAAATAAAAACTAATTAAAACATACCAACACATATGCAATGCAGCTAAACCCATGCTTAGAAGGAAAATTATATCTGCAAATACCTATATCAACAAAAAGAAATAAGGTCTGAAATCAGTAACCTAAACTTTCACTTTAAGAAACGGCAAAGATAGAGCAAAAGAAACCCAAGCAAGCAGGAGGAAGGAAATAATAATAATTAATATAGAAACTAATGAAATGGAGAATTAAAAAACCAATGGACAAATTCAATAAAACTAAAAATTGTTTCTTTGAAAAAAAAAATCCACAAAATTAATTAACTAATCTTCAGCTACATTGGCTTAAAAAACACTCAAATTACTAAAATTAAGAATGAAACCTTGGACATTACTACTACTAATCTTAGAGAAATTTTTTTAAAAAGGATTATAAGGAAATATTATGAACAAGTAAATGTCAACAAATTAGATCGCCTAGATGAATTGACATATTCAGGAAAAAGAAAAACCCAAATAGACTGAAGAAGAAATAGAAAATCTGAATAGACCACAAAACATAAATATTGAGTTAGAAATGTAAAACCCCCACAGCTAGCATAATATTAATATAATATAATGTTGAATAGCTAAATACTTTCCTCCTAATATCAGGAATAAGATAAGGATATTTGTCCCCAGGAGCCAACTTTTTCCTTCTATGGAAGCAGTATTTCTCCTGTTGAAAGTGCATGACTTAAAGCTTCTAATTTACAACTTTCATTGTAATAATAACAGCTCTAATTGAGACAGTGGGATAGATGCTTTGCTATTATAACAAAATATCATAGACTGAGCCAGGCACAGTGGCTTATGCCTGTAATCCTAGCACCTCTGGGAGGCCGAGGCAGGAGGATTGCTTGAGCTCAGGAGTTTGAGACTAACCTGAGTGAGAGTGAGACTCTGACTATATTTAAAAAAAAAAAAAAATCATAGACTGGGTAAATTATAAACAACAGAAATTTACTTCTCACAGTTCAGAAGCCTGGGAAGTTCAAGGTCAAGATTCCATCAGGTTTGGTGTCTGGTGAGGACCCAGTCTCTTCAACCAATATGGTGCCTCGAACACTGTGTTCTCACATGGCTGAAGGTGGAATGGCAGAAAGGGGCCAAAAGCTGTGTGAAGCCCCTTTATTAGGCTCTTACTCCCATTTACGAGGGAGGAGCCCTCATGACCTAATCACCTGTTAGAAGCCCAACCTCTTAATAGAGTTGCACTGGAGATTAAGTTTCAACATGAATTTTGGAGGGACAAAAATATTCAAACTATAGCAATGGATTATCTAATTTAATCCTCAATATCAATTATATTTTACAGATGAGGCAACTAGATTTAGACACTTATAATAGATTGCAGGCTCTAAAGGCAATTTAGACACAATTTGAAAAGTGATCTGCTATTTACTAACTATGTGACTTTCTGGCAAGTCATTTATTTTCTATATGCCTCAGTTTTCTCTTTTGTAAAATGGGGATACTTATGGCACCTATCTCACAGGGTTGTTAAGTGTAAGAGATGTAAAGCACTTGGAAACAGTGCCTGGAACAGTGAAGCTTAGTAAGAATTGGCTTTTATTATTAGTATTATTATTATTACTAGTTCCACACATAGCAAATAGTAAAGTCAGGATTTGTACCCACATATGGTGGACGTGGAGATTGACCATGTCTCACTCCGAGGAAGGACATGCTTTGTAGCTGTGGAGACTGAGTTCATCAGAAGCCTCCAGCTGAGATCAGCTATAGTGTCTTCCTCTTCTGTAGAAAGCTGTCCTGCTCAAGGTCACACAATTCCAAGTACGGTTCTAGATTCAGTGACTGAATGAGATGGAGCTATAAAAGTCTAGCCATTTTAACCATAGGACAACTCTGGTGGGTAATATTTATTTCTGAGCTCCTTGCCTGGTTGGCCAAGACTTCATCAGACCTTCTTTATAGTTGAACTTCACCCTCTTCCCACTTCTGCTTCTGTGCACTTCTTTTCGTAGGTGTTGACCCCTAAAAAATACCTTGCACACCAAAGTCTGCCTCATATCTGCTTCTGGACCAACCCTTCCTGTAACACTAACACAACATTTAGAAACCATATATGAAAAGAAACGAAGTGGCATGAGATTTCGGTCATTATTAAATGGAATAAGTGGGAGAGAACTAATATTTATTGAGCTGTCATTATATGCTTGACCAACTGCTAACATCATTTCATAATTTTAAAAAAATTACCACAGTCACTGTCATCACGTTCATGATTGGAAGCATACAGTGAGTAGTTAAGTAGCTTGTCCAAAGTTGCGCAGCTAATAAATGACGTAACTACAATGTGAACCACAGTCTATTTGATTGAAAGATCATGATCTTATGATGCATTTGAAGTAGCTCTTAAACTCATACACAGTGAAGATATTTCAATGCAATAAATAAAGTCAATAAAATTTGCCTTAATTCAAGTAAGAATGTACCCATAATAATCCTGGCAATTGACTTGAGGCACTTTTTAAAAGATTTTGTAAAATCTTGCAGCTAAATATTACAGATCTTGCCTGACTTTGGTGGAACATTGCTGTGTCGGGTGGAGACAATTCTCTGGATTCCCTTTTGCCTTACATTTGAGATTATTTATCTTTCAAAAAAACTGAAAGAAAACTTTCTGCATTCACTTTTTAAGGTTTTGTAGCATTTCCAATTCCAAAACAAAGAGAATTTATGTTCATGTGCTATATAACATTGTTTCAGTCAACAATGGACTGCATATACATGATGATGTTCCCATAAGATTATATTTTTACTGTATCTTTTCTGTTTGGATATGTTTAGAAACACAAGTAGTTACCAATGTGTTACAATTGCCTACAGCATTCAGTACAGTAACATGCTGTACAGGTTTGTAGCCTAAAAGCAATATGCTATACCACACAGCCTAGGTGTGTAGTAGGCTATACCATCCAGGTTTGTGTAAGTACATTCTATGGAGTTCACACAATGATGAAATTGATTAGCAATGCATTTTTCATAACATATCCCTGCCTTTAAACAAGGCATGACTGTATAGTTGACCCTTAAATAACTCGGGAGTTGGGGTACCAGCTCCTCATGCAGTTGAAAATCCAAGTATAAGTCCTGATGCCCCAAAATCTTTACTAATATAATAGCCTACTCTTGATGGGAAGCCTACTAATAACATAAACAGCCAATTAACATATATTTTGTATGTTATATGTATTATACGCTGTATTCTTATAACAAAGTAAGCTAAAGAAAAGAAAATATTATTAAAATCAAAAGGAAGAGAAAATATATTTACTACTCATTCAGTGGAAGTAGATCATCATAAAGGTCTTCATCCTCATAGTTTTCATGTTGAGTATGCTGAGGAGGAGGAGGAAGAGGAGGGATTGTTCTTGCTGTTTCAGGAGTGGCACAAACAAGAGAAAATCCATGTATAAGTGGACTTTTGCAGTGCAAAAGTGTTGTACAAGGGTCAGTTGCATATTAGTGAACAAAGGTGTTCATCTAAAATCCGCAGCAGCCACTCTTGCCACACTTGTGACTTCACCTTACATCACAATCACCTGGAGGGCTTGTTAAGCTACAAATTAGTCAGCCCCACCCACAAAGTTTCTGAACCAATGAGTCTGGGCTGGGGTTTAGAATTTACGTTTCTAACAAGCTCACTGGCAATGCTGATGGGCTTAGTTCAGGAACCACCCTTAGAGAACTACTCCCTACTCCGGTAGTTTTTCCATAACCCACAACCTGTAAGATCTCGTTGTGTCATTCCTCACTGCTCCCTCATCCCTACTTTAGACACTATAATAGAGTTTTATTATTCTTTAACTAAAGAAACTTAATATGGCCTACAAGAATAAAAACAAGCATAATAATGAACATTTGTTGAATACAGAAATAAATAAGCAAGCGTCTTGAGCTTTCGGAGTATGTTTTGTTCTTGTACTTTTGCAAGTACAAATGCCCCACTAAGGGGCCATTATGGTTAAGGTACTCTTATGAGCTACTGTGATACATTTTGCCTAGAATGAGGCATGCAGTTTTCTTATTCCTGGGAGAAAACAAGAAAGATGAAAAACACTTGGCCAGAAAGACCCATCAGAATTCTGCAGTGTCGGATTGATAAAATAAAAAAGAACAAATGTCCTTTTGGATAATGGGATCACGTAGCAATAACTGAAGGCTCAGTGAATGCAATAGACACAGTGATTACATCTGTCCTTATATTTCTGGCGTTCACTCAGCAAGGTTTATTCAGGTGATTTCAGTGATGAGGGAACCTGCACATCACCAGCTCTTCTTCTCTTCTGCTTCTTCCCCTCATCAAAGTGCTAGCCTAAATCAAAACTTTAAGATTCACAATTCATCAATATGACTCCGTGAGTACATCATAAATTGAGCAGATTAGATTTTGTATATTTTTAGCTCCACAAATCATAATTTATGAGTCTCCCTGTTGGATGCAGAGTGATAAGAAAAATACGGGACCAGGGTGAGATAATCTCATTTGAATTAGACAAATGAGGCCCTGCTGAAAAGGAACACCCAGTGTCTCCGGATGAATTTATGAAGTCAAAACAAAAAATAATTACAGTGCAGAAATGGTTGGTGCTGGATGAACCTGCTTCATTCCTAATGTTGGTTGGCAGCTCTTCATCCTGATTATTCCATCTGGAGATAATTGTGTGATATCATCCATAAAATTAAATCATAAATCAACCCAACCAGTGAACAGGCCAGAAAGCTGAGAAAGCCATGCATAGGGGAGATGAGACTTCTCATCTTAATGAGCAGTATGGGAGTGAAATTAAGAGAAGACGACGTGTAAAGGGTGACCCTCAGCATGTCTGCAGGCTCACTAGCTGAGCGCTGCCACCAAAGTCCATGCCCCAATATCATCAGGACAGCCAACATCCTGCCTGCATTACCAATTTGCTAATGAGAAAAGAATGTTCTGTACATGAATGAAACTGACTATTGCTTTTCAGGGATTGCTGGTTTCAGTTGTGGATGTCCAAAATGAATGCATCTTATTTCCCTTCCTGATGAAATGTTAACAGTGATGGAAAGTCTATAAAGTTTTATACAAGAACATTTGGCCAAACATCCTCTCTAGGCTTAGTTTTGGAGATTTGACGAGGATGCCACCAGCCTTTGATTTTGTTAGAAAGTGAGTCAATTTGCAGGTTATTTTTAGACGGGATTTGGCTTTTTCAGACAACAATGTATGGTTTTAAAGCAGTTAATTATGATACCTAAAAGAGTAAAGTTATTAAAATAAAGACAAATGTATGGTTTAATTAATTACTGTTGATTGCCACAAATGCTTTTGCTGTGCTCAGCAAGTTGGAGGGGGAGTCACAAGTCCAAGTTCGTCTCATATTTCCTGGTAGCTCAGGTGAGAGCAAATGGCTGAAGGGTATATGGTGCTTTGGGTCAAATCATCTGACATAATCAACCCCATTGGCTTTGGAGATTTCATTTGTGACCCTAATAAATGCAAAGTCCAGCTGTACATTGAGTCTCTGAATTTCCAGAGTAGCAATGGTAACAGATGTTGAGAAACTGGCAGCTTGTGAGCATTTGCGTTGGGAAGGTCACTGTGACACTCAGCAAAGATGCAAGTACAAGAACAATAATGAAGATGAATTCTTTCTTGTCCTTTACCCCCCACCCTGAATAATATTGGGTCCAGTAGAGCAAGAATATTCACCAGCTCTGAAAAATGCATATTATTTTTTTAATTATTGATTGTGTTGAGTATGTACATATAATACATACATATTGCACTATGTATATTTGTAAGTACAGGGGTCTAGCTGGTTTTGAACAATTCTAAAATGTGGCCCAATCAGAAAATGAAAAATCTTCATGGAAATAAATATTGTCTATCTGTCTTTAATTACAGATATATTTGCTTTCTTCCATGTCCTAACCCTCAGGAATGTTTGTTATATGCTCTTCATTTTGGCCAATCTCAACTAGAAACCAGAGAAGTACATATACCAATTTTATTATATTGAACAGCACCAGAGTTCCATTTTTATCAGGTTCATTGTATTTTTCAGGAGCCTTTTAGTGGCAAACCTCAGAAACTCAACTCAAACTAGTCTATGCAAAGAGAAGAAATTTATTGTAAAAAATATATTTACATAAAGATCTGGATATTTATATCTAGATTGTTTTAGGCATGGTTGTATTCAAGTCTTAAATAATCCTGTCATCTCTCCTGTTCTTTTTCTACCCACCTCTATCTCCATTTATCTTCTTCTCCATTTATCTATTTCTTGATTTCTTTTTTTCTTTTGGTTTTACTCTCAGATTCCCTTTTTATTTTTATTAATTTGTTTATTTTTCTTTAGAGACAGGGTCTTGCTTTGTCACCCAGGCTGGAATACAGTGGTGTGATCATAGCTCTCCATAGCCTCAAACTCATGGGCTCAAAGGATCCTCCTGCCTCAGCCTCCTGAGAAGCTGGGACAATAGGCATGCACTACCATGCCCAGCTAAGATTTAAAAAAAAGAATTTGGAGAAAGAGTCTTGCTGTGTTGCGCAGGCTGGTCTCCAACTTCCAGCTTTAAGGGATCCTCCACCTAAGCCTCCTGTGCAGCTGAGATTTCAGGCATGAGCCACCATGCCCAGCTCAGACTCTCTTTCTACAAAAACAAACAAAACCCCAAGTGGTATCAGGCTTATATATTTGACACCTATGATTTCCTAGAGGAAGATAATATATATTTTTCAATGATTTCAGCAAACATAGTACAAAGTGACTAGAGTATGTAACTGGGAAATAGTGGAAGATAAGGCTAGACAGTATCGGAGCCAGACTGAATGCCTCGCATTTAGCCCATAACAGATTTATAAAGTTTTAAAGCTGTGAAATGAAATGGCTAGATCTTTATTTTAGAAGGATTACTCTAATAGCAATATAGAGAATGAATTGAAACTGGAAGAACCTGGGTTCTTGAAGAGGCATGCAGGCGGCATGAGATGAGGCTTACTGGCAGAAGGGTTAGAAAGGATACAAGCAGATCGAGAAACCTCTGAGGAATAGAATTAAAACAACTCAGCAACCAATTGATGGTGGCCAAATGTTAAAGAAAGAAAAAAAGAAAGACGTCCAGTTTGGTGATTGAGTGGATCTTAATGTCATTCACTGATATACTGAGACACCTCAAGAGTATAGAGTTTGAATGCATGATTTCTTTGTAGATGTTTTAAAGCTATTTTTCTACCCTTTATGTAGAAGTGCTACCAAATCTGTGAAGGAAACCAAAATATTTTACTCCAAAGTATATTTCTTTGATATATTTTGATATGGCTGTCAGAGAGCCAGTAGTTCTCCAAAGCTGTCCTTTGTGGGGGAAATTCGCATCTGTGCAGAATCTGCATGATGCAGCCAGACCTTCCCTGTGTGGATCCGGTTAGAGTAACTAAGAGTCCGACACCTTAAAGATCTGAAAGAAACATTTACCATCTATTTTCTCTGAGGGCTGCTAATTATGAAGTTTTATTTACAGAACAAGACCACCTTTACAGACAAGCCTTCTCTTCTTCCTGTTAGGTAGACAGCAAGGGATTCTGGGTCTCCTAGGGCCAAAGTGGGTCCTGTTGCTTTGGTGCGATTTCCCCCATCTTGGTCCTGCCCCATCCCTAATCTCCCGAGCAATTGCCATACCTGGGGAGGAGGGAATACCCTGTGAATCGGCCAATCATAACTAGGTGCGCCAGCTGCAAAAGAATGCAGAGGACTCTCTAGCATACAGGCCAAGCAGCATAGGTACCATAGAGCCCGGAAATTGATCTAGAACAACCAGAATCTGTAGTGATGTAACTCCCAACTGTCCGATCAAGGTGGTTCCATAGTGACGTCTAAACCATGAGGGAGGTTCCAATCTGGGAACTATAAAACAAAATGCAGACCATAACCAGTTACCTTTTGTACTCTTCCTTTTGCTCTCTTTTTTCCTGCAGTACCAAAGGGTGCAACGGTAATCTGTGGTGTATGTATCATGCTCTGTAAACCTGTATCTTGCTCTTGTTCTATAATCCCATTATAATCCTATCTTGCTCCCCCTCAATAAATTTCACCTCATGCTTGCCTTACTTTTGTGCATCTGGTCATTCTTCAACCATGGGCGTGCCAAAAACTGATATTTTCACACTGAATCCTGACATTCCCCCTCCCATAACCTATTTTGCAACCATAACCTATTTTTCCAAGATTCAAAGCCCTATTCTTTCTGTAACCTCAAGATGGTGTATAAGCTTCTGTTCTCCATTGGGGAATTGGATAATTACCTTGTGATGCTCCCCATGTACATGTTAATAAATTGTATATGCCTTTTCTCCAATTAATCTGCCTTTTGTGCGTTGATTTTTCAGCAAACCTTCTGAGGGCAAAAAGGAAGTTTTTCCCTTGTTCCCTATCTTTTGTGTTTTATTTACAGTGGAGAAATTTAGACAAAGCAGGGACTCCTCCTAGGGGCTTGGGGGGTAGGTGGGGACAACATGGAAATGAAAGAAAATCTTGAGTACCTTCAGGGGATATTCTGAGAACCTCCTCAGCCTTAAAAAGTGAATGGGGCATAACAATAGTGCTTCAGGCAAGCTAGAGTCATGAGGGCTTTTTGTTCCCTATAGAAACTTAACACATGTTCTTGAGTCGGTGTTCATGTCAGGTCTATCTTGATATTCCCTGTCCTGGGTTCCTAATGTCAAGAGCGAGTACTGGTACCGACCGAGTTGAGCCAATAATGGAGTGGTCACAAATACAAAGCAATCCCACACAGCTTATTACAGAAAAGAAAGAAACTATACAAAGTGAAAGTAAAGTAGGAAGCTACCCAGAGTGAAAACATGTTCCAGAGACAGGAATGGATCAGTATCCACGAGTGGAGAAAGACATTGAGGACTCCCAGGCGGTTTCCTTTTATGGGCCTGGTCAGCGGAGGGCTTACAGGAGGTGTGAGATAGTGCAAAATGATTATCCGGTGTCCTGCGTTTTCCTGCAGTCTCTTCTGCTGCCAGGAACCAGCTTCCTGGCCTGTATCGGCCACCTGCAGATTTGGTCCTGCCTAAGATTCGGAAACACCCAACTAATGGGAAAAGCAGATAAGGGAGAACTGAGGAATTGAACTCTGGTTGCTGTTCTTTGTTCTAAGTTTCTCCCTGAGGGGCGTGGAGGTAGTCACATCCATCTTAACATTCTTTTCTGATAATCCAAAAATCCTTGAATCCACCTTACAGCTCTTAGGCCCTTACTTCAGGATATCCCACCTTTTTGGATCAAACCAAAGTGTAACCTCTATGTATTGATTTACAGTTTTACCTGCCTGAAATATACCCCTGCCTTTAAAAACCCTGGCTTATAAACCATCTGGAGGTCCCGGTCTTAAGCATTAGCTGGTTGGCTGACTGTACTCTTTGCTTGGTGCCCTGCAATACAACCTTTTCCTTCCACTGAAACTCTTGACTTCAGGCTTGGCTCTGCTGTGCTGGGCAAGTGAACCTCAGTTTGGTTTGGTATCAAAATTGCGGGACAGATTTTAGGCAACATTAAAAACTGGAATTAATATAATATTTTTACCACTGGGGCCATTCTACCTTTCAGGCTAATTCCATTAAAAGACATCATAAGTTCAAATATTCCTTCTTAACTTTTAATAATACAGAGTATTGATGTTAAAATATTTGATTTTTTTCTTCGAATATTGTGTACTATGGTTTAAGATTTTTTAAAAGAAAAGTCAGTTTGTTGAAAGCTGCATTTAACGACTATCTGGAAGGGGACATTTAAAATGTCTCATCTAGCCCCCCGCTCTGCAATGTGCAGTGCCCAATAGGTGAGGCGAAGAAGAATATCTGGACTAATAAAAATTTATTTATAAAACAGTTTGTCAATTTAATTGTTCACAATATTGAATTATAATACTATCTGCCTTGATTACTAATTTTTTTAAGCCTCCCCTTAAAATTTTATTGTCCAAGGATAGTGCTTCACCCTTGTCCCAGTTTTGTTGGTACTGAGCTAAAAGGAGTTTGTTACCAAAACATAAGCTCAAGGCACTGTATTTAGGAAACTATGAGCAGGAAAATTGAGAGCCAAAAGAATCTATCCATCAGATCATCAGTGAGGAAGCCCAGGTTTTTGGGGGAGCCAGCCTCACTTACAGAGGATTGAAAGAAGCACAGACCTATTTGGGGACATTGCCTTTCAAAGCAAGACAGCCTAATCACAGCAGCATGTATGTGAGTGCTTTGGTAGGTTTCTTGGGCCAAGGATGTGCCCTTAAATTTTTAAAAATGTGGTAAAGAGGAAGAAGGAAATAATTTATGAAATGTGATATTCGATTCTGAGTCTTGCTGCTAAAAATGTGGTCCATGGACCAGCAACATCAGCATCACTTGCTTGCTTGTTAAAAATGCAAATTCTCAGGCCACACCTCTTACTGAATCAATATCTGCATTTTAACAAAATCCCTACGTGATTTTTTTGAACATTAAAGTTTGAGAAATGACCCCCAAAGTGGACTACAAAATTAAAATAATAAAATTCTTATTTATTATTGTATCTCAAACTCTTACCATTTATATATTATATATAAATATATTTTATAATGCATTATTTATATTATTATAGTAGTTCAAATCTATTACTATTGGGGATATATTCACAAACTATTTTTAATTGACAGGAATATGTGGCCAAAAAGTTTTGGAGACTACCACTTAGAAAGTTGCAACTCTGACATGCAAGTTCTTGAAGAGAGGAATAAAGGAGGAAAGAACAAAACCTAGAATATTCTAATATTCTGGAGTACCCTCAAAGTTAGTCTATTATCCTAAGGTCATGAGGACTAATTATTGCATCCATGACTTAATCAAAATCCTCATAGAGCCATCCAGGAAACTTCTTTATATAAGTTGTCCCCAGATGGTTTATAATTTTCTTTTAATACCTGATCTTGGAGCACACAAGCAAGCTGGATTCACAAATCAATGCTTACAGAACTATCAAGTGATAAAGAACAAAGCAAATTCTGAGTTCTGCGTAATCTTTTCTGAGACTGATAAATGGAGCCATAGCCATCCATTTAAACTTCCTCACATGGCATTAATTTTTTCTGGGTGAACAATGAATTGCAAATACCATGGGTCATTAATAACCTGATAAATGTTCCCTTCTCTAGGAACAGGGAAATTTGTGCTAAGGTAGATCTCATTTCTGAGCTATATCCTTCTATGTAATTTGTGACACTTTGACTCCACCACCTAAGCCAAAAGTCAGTTTCTTTCTTCCTTGCCTGCTTCCTCTATCTCTATTTTCCCTTTCTTTCTCCCTTTTAGTTCCCTTTGTTGCATAATTCAGGTGATGGGTGACTCTCATTAACAGAAATATAAAGAAAAATCAGCCAGTGGCTCTCGGAAAGCTCCTAATAATAATATTTAACTTGAGAACTACCTGAGGATTAGATAATAGACATTTTAAAGTGATATTTAAATTGATTGTTTCATATATCTGAGTGTGGCCCTTGGGGAAAGTTCAAATGACAAGTTCTGGGTCAAACAATTTTCTTTTCAGACTTTGTACTCAAGCTGCTCAAGAACGCAGACTTACAGCACAAAGAAACCACATTTACAAGATTGCCTCTGTTTTCCCTTCCAATTTACCATATTGAGCTTTACTCCAACAGGAGTCTATCTAGGTCCACACATGAATCTTGTTTATGAAAGCTTCCTTTCAGCTTTTCAATCGCTGTTAGTAAATCTCTTTGGCAGGCATCCAGGATTGCCCCAACTCATATTAAAATCCAGTTTTTAGTAAATTATGTTATAGTGAATGTTGTGAGCACTTGAGTGCCACAATTATGGGAAATTTCTTCAAAAAAATATGAAAATGAGCAAAAAAGTGATTGGCCTTTGAACGTTAAAGTATGAGAGGAAGAGCAACACACAGGAAGAACACAGAATTTGGAGTCAAAATTGGCTGTCCAATAACCTAGGACAAGTTAATTCATCTGTTTCAGCCTTATCTGTAAAATGGGGACACATTTATTTACTTTATAGAGCTGCAGCAATAACTGAGATAAATATAAAAAGTTCTTGCTAGGGTGCGAGGAACACAGAAACTATTGTAGGTGAGGTAAAATTTCTCCTCTATCTTTCTAGGGTCTCTGATTGGGCCTAAGAATTAAATCAACATAAAAAAATTAATAAGAAAAAAGCATACGTATTTTACTTTGTAATTCTTACACATACATAGGAGCCTCTGCAAGAAAAATGAAGACCCAAAGAAGTTTAGGGTTGAAAGCTTCTATATGAAATGGGACAAAGAGTATGTGCAAATGTCACGAGACAAAGGGGTTTGGGTTACCACAGCTAATTGTGAAAAACTGCTAGATAGTTTAACACAGATTATACAGATTTGTCTCAGCCTTGACTCCTCATCTCTGGTGATAAAAATGTCTTCCTTCCTCCTGGTATAGGGAGGGTGCCGTTCTCATGGGAATTTAATCTTCTGCTTTCAGGAAAAAAAGGGAAAGTCAGAGTCCCCTTTTTGCATCTGCTGTTTTTCGAGTGCTTTAACTCAAAATAATCAATATGCCAAAGTAGCATATTTTGGATTGGCATGCTCTGAACCCCAATGCCACCCCCTTGGTACCTGTTGATACTATTATTAAAATCAGCACATTGGCTCTGAGTCTGTTATGTGAAGTCTTTCTGAATAAGCCTGGACCACTATAACCTGACTGAATGGATCACCAATACCTAAGAAAAAAACTATGTCAAATAGAAGGATGTTCATCAGATTTGTAGACAGAAGAATGAAAGTATTGGAAAAAAATAATTGTAGTGAATTTCCTTGTGCCATCGAAGAAAAAAATAGGAGAGGCTTTAACCAAACTCAGTTATTTCTGGTCCACAAAATAAGCTGGATGCATTAAGGCATAAACTGATGCCAATTAGCATTTCAACCTTTGAGCTATGTAACTCAATAGTTCTCAGCCTTGGCAGCTCATCATGATCATCTGGAAAGTTTTTTTATAACAAAATATTTATCCTGGGACCCATCTCCTAGAGATTTTGAGCTGATTGTTCTGGGGTAGGCCTAGACATCGGTGTTTTATAAAATAGTCCCAGGGCAGTCAGGTTTGAGATCCACTGATATGACCACTCTTGTTCTAAATTGATGCTCGCTAATCATCCTTTTGATTCCTCTGTAGACCTTGTCAACATCTACAGAGTGAGATGGCAAAGAGAATTGTATTTTAAATATTTCCAGGCCTGTGGCTGATATTTCCCATGATGACCCACTAATGTGACATTTGATTATAACTTGGTTTCCCATGAAGGCAGATGGAAGAGTATGAGCCAATCATTCTAGAATAAATGTTACTGGCCCCTGTGATCATTATAATTCTTACTGCAAGGTAATAAGTCAATATTCTGTAGCTGTAGCTTAGTTTCCTATCTCCTCTTTCTTATGAGTCAATTCCTTGAGGTCTGATCACTTCTAATAATAAAAAATCTTTACCTCTTTGTTCTTTTTGGTCCCTTTGTCCCTCCTATCCTTTTTGGTTCCTTCCTGAATAGTTTAGTCTAAAAGCTATTAAAAACAAACAAGCAAGGTGTATATAGGGGAGCCACAAGTGCCTACAGCAGGGTGATGGAGTCCAAGCTTGGCAAAAAAAAAAAGAAAAAAGAAATTTCTACACAGGGTAGGCAGTGGACAGTGGCCTAGAGAAGGTGTCAGAACTCAAGCAGAGTGAGGAAGAATCCACATGGGCAGGAGTGGGGAGGTGTTACAGCCAGTGTATGAATTTTTAGAGCCCAAGTCAGGTAAGGAAAGCATCCTCATGGCTGGGTGGTGTATGGTGTCACAGCCACAGTGGGGTGAGGAGGATGTTCACGTTGGTGGAGCCCAGCAAGTGATTTCACAGCCTGAGTTTGGTGCAGAGGGCATCTGTGATGGGGGTGGGAAGGTGGGGGCCAAGAGGACTGGTTACATACAAGGGATTGATAAAATATGTAAATATATCAGGAGTAATAGGAGCCAGGTTGATCACTATCAGATAGGAAAAGTACAAATATGGAAAAGAGGAAAATCATAATGATCCTTGTGACGTTCACTTGGAATTGGAGATATCAGAGTGTATGATGGTTCACAATATGAAGATAGGTAGATAGGAGGAGGAGCCAAGATGGCGGACGAGAAAAGCTGCCAGTCAGAGTGTCTCTGCAAAAAAGACGAATTTTAGAAGAAAGAGAAAAAAATAAGCTAGCAGAGAAACATAGATCGGGTGAGGGTCGGAAGGAAGGGTGCCTGAAACTACAGGAGACTCCACGGGAAGACGCTGCGGAGAACTGGAAGGAGAAAGGTCCCGAGAGGCTTGGAGACCTGCGACAAGGGTAGGTGGAGCAGT
>CAUYRB010032068.1:0-19733 GCA_963574695.1 Propithecus perrieri
CTTTGTTGTCCTGCTTTGCTTAGACCAGGTGACAGAAAACCCATGACTACTATACCCTCTGTAAAAAAATGTTCAATGTACCCTTTCCCCAAAGAAACACTGCCTGTAACCAATCAAATTGCTGTAACTATGCACAAACCTCGTACCAATAATGTCGCAATCCTGCTAAAACTCCTCTGTGTCTGCCCACATAAGCGAAACCCTAACTTCCCTACTTTGGAATGCTGACTCCATTACTTTGGAGTTGGTGTTCCGGGTGGTCCATCCTCACACTTTGTGTTTGAATAAATTTCCTTTAAATTAGATTCTGACCCTTTTGATTATTTTAGGTTGACAGCCTTAAGTGCCAAAGCTCATGTGCTTTAGCAATGTTTTGCTGAAGACTCCTCCCCAGAAACTTGGTATTGTGAAAATTTCATTAAATTGGACTTTGGGAAGCAGCCTCATTGGTGGTTATAGAATAGACTGGTGGGTGAGGAAGTAGATCCTAGGATGACACCAATTCCAGAAGTAGGTGACTTAGTCTGGGCCCCCCAGAGGCAGTCTCTCAGGTGCAGCTGGTTTGGTTGGAAAGAGGCTCTCAGGAAAATGTGAGGGAAAGGAGGAAAGCCCATAAGGGTGTATTCTGAGCTGTAATTGCTGTGGGCAAGTGGGGATCAATCCACCTGGGCACCCTTTGAGGAACCAGGACAGAACCAGGCATCGTCCGTGGGCGCCCTGTTCATGGCGTGAGCGTTGCTCCCAGGGCCACTTGTGCCTCTGCTCCTGAGCCTGGGCGGCACAGCAAAGCCCGAGGAGAGAGACGGGAATGGCAGCTACACGGTTCTGCCTCAGCAAAGGTGGAATCAAAGGAGCCAGGGTGTGTGGTGTGGGGTGGGGTTCCTCAGAAGGTAGGCGGGGGTCACACCGGGGAGGTCCATGGAGGGAACCCAAGTTCTGAGGACAAGGAGCTGGACTGGCAGCTGGGACATGTCCTGAAAGAATCTACTAAGACAAGTTTACCTTTCACTTCACTTGGTTTTCCCATGTACTGTGGGACTAGTTATATTTCCCGGTAATGCTCAATATTTAAATATTTTCTAGCTAGCGTCAAACATCTATATTACAGTTACTTAACTTCACCTACTATTAATATTTTGCCACATTTTCATTAGCTGTATGCATATCTGTATGTATGTATCTATATTATACATAAAAAACTGCTAAACAATTTGAAAGTCATGACACTTTTAGTATTTCAGCATGCTTCTTCTAAGAATAATGTTCTACATAACCACAGGCTGCTGTCATATCTATAGAGAAAATTCAATAATATCACATAATTGAGAAACCATATTTAAATTCCCTAATTTTCTCAAAGATGTCATTTAAAGCTTTTTTTTTTTTAATTCCTAGATCCAATTAAGTTCACACATTGAGGCTGGCTTAGGGACCCATTAGTTTCTTGTAGTCTAGAACTTTCCCCTTGCTGTTTCTTGTTTTTTATGGTGTTGACTATTTTTGAAGAATCCAGGCCAACCATCTTATAGATTATTCATATTCTTCACTTGCCTGATAGTCTCCTCATGAAAAGATTCAAGCTTAATAGTTGTGGTAAGAGGACTGCATAGAAGTTATTGTGTACATCTTATTGCATCCCACCAGGAATTCCAAAATGTTAGGTTTCCGCACTATTGGTGGTGTTGAATTGTGTCACCTGGATAAGGGCCAGCTGATTCCTCAATTCTAAAAACAACATTTTCCCCATTATAATGAGTAATTAATCTTCCCCATTATAATGAGTAATTAATCTGTGTTATCTGTGGTTGATCATTTTTGTGTATAATATCCTGCCTCCAATAACATTTCATTCCATGGTTTTATTTGATAATCTTTGTAGAAATCAATTATCCCTTTGGGGTGCTGCTTGAAATTCTATCATTTTTACTAAATTTATTCCCTGGCTGTAAAGAAGAGCTCCTCTCTCTTCTGCCTTTTCTGTTTTTCCCTATTTTTGAGTGTTATATAGATTCATGCAATTTTTATTGTTATGACCCATTATTGTTATTCTTTTTGACAAACTGATCTAGTTTTGGGCAGTGGGAGCTTCTTCCAGCCAATGTTGTTTTTCCCATCGTAAATGCTACTGAGTGCAAAAAATACAGCAAAGCAAGTCCTGCATCCCTTCAACCTGACGCATCCATCTGTGAACACTTCCTTGCGTTCTGGCAAAACGAGATAATACATCCCAGGCTCACCTTGGACTTCCGCAGTCCCAGACTAGAATCTACCTGGAAACTATACATTCTACCAAAGAGTCCAGGTTCCTTTTGGAAGGAAATAGCATTTAGAGACCAAGATCAGGGTCCTAGATGTGCTCATTTCTCCTAGGCCATTTCAGAATGCAGACCAAAAAAATAAAAGTATAGTATTTCAAAATGGTGATAAGGACTATGGAGAAAACATAAGACAGGAAAGAGGGTCCGGGGTAACACTTTCGAAGTGAATGAGGGAATCAAGCACAAATTAAAGAGTAGGGCGGTGAGGGGAAGCACAGTGTTCCCCACATGCACTCTCACGGGTCGGGGAGATAGCAGCGTTGTGTTGAGGGGTGCAGAGGCAACAGCAGTTTTTCTGGCAGTGGGGAGACAACCGTGTTACCTGGAGAAGCATGCTGCCCAGAGAAGCAGCAGCCAGAGGACAGCTCAGGGGCAGTCTAGACAAACCTTCTCTTTCTCGAATATACTAGAGAGAGGTGACCTGGAGGTGGGGGCCATCGGAGAAGAAGTGAAATGAGTCACAGTGGGGCAGGGGAGGACACTGGCATTGGGTTACAAAATCTTGGCCATTTTAAAATGGGACAACCATCTCTCATCTCTCAGATGACAGAAATATTCACTTGTTCATCTAGAATGTAGGCGAATCACTCACTAAAGCTTTACGCCAAGAGAAGGCAGGCATTGGGCATAATAAGTACACGTTTCATTGTTAAAAGTGTTATATTTAGTCACTTCTTGGGTAAACTTTTAGGAGTAAAGTTACCTGAAGGTGGTATTTCCTGGGCTTTTGATTCTGTGAACAGGAACGAGTTACGGACTAAGCCACTTGTTTCCAAATTCTCCTAAAGAACCTCTCCTTTAATTTTACTGTGAAATTCAGGATTTAGAGCAATGGTTTCCAGAAAATCACATAATTTCTTCTGATAAAAAACAGAAATTTTTTTATATTTAATTCACAGCATAATGCTGTTATGGTTTTCTCCCTGACCTTCTGAGGCATTAAGTTTGAGCCTTTCTTTTTTTAAAATGTATGCGATTTTCCTTTAAGCCTGGCTTTAGCTGTATTTCATGTTTCTATATGTAGCGTTTTCATCACCATTTAGTTAAAACTATTTTCTACTTTTCATTGTGGTTCAAGACCTATGGGATTTGGGGGTTATCTTTTTTCCTATTGATTTATTGATTATTTACATTGCAGTCAGATGATGAAGTCTGTTTTCTTTCAATTCTTTGGAATCTCTTCAGTCTTAGTGTTGGCCGTGTGTGCGTGTGCCTGTGGTCAGTTTGCTTCCAGGTCACCGCACTAAGGGCAGAGGCGTCGGAGGCCCAGCTTCCTGGTGAAAGCCTCTCTTATTTGATCTCCACGTTGGTCAGGCCTTAGCCTTTTTTCTTTGTCTCCTGTGATGGCGACTGCAGTTGTCTGGTGTGTGGTTCTGCTCATCGGCCATTAGGCTGTGCTCAAAGTCACCAGGTTTGGCAAATACCCTTGCAGTGAAAACTGGGCACAGTGATATTGATCTCCTGGATTCCTGCTGTGCCCTAGACACTGGCCTGGGGATGCCCAAATTTCTCATCATCTCAAAGCAGCTTTTAGGGATTGTAGACACAAATTTATGCTGGAGTTTTGGTTGTTTTCAAGCACATGAGTTAATCGGGGCAAGAAACTTATGATTGTATTGAAAGTAGATACCCTGGAGACTGTGGTTTACACAGTGACTTTAAAGTTCTTTTTTTTTTTTTTTTTTTTTGAGACAGAGTCTCACTCTTTTGCCCGGGCTAGAGTGAGTGCCACAGTGTCAGCCTAGCTCACAGCAACCTCAAACTCCTGGGCTCAAGCCATCCTCCTGCCTCAGCCTCCCGAGTAGCTGGCACTACAGGCATGCGCCACCATGCCCGGCTAATTTTTTCTATATAGTTTTAGTTGTCCGATTAATTTCTTTCTATTTTTAGTAGAGATGGGGTCTCACTTTTGCTCAGGCTGGTCTCAAACTCCTGAGCTCAAACAATCCGCCTGCCTTGGCCTCCCAGAGTGCTAGGATTACCGGCGTGAGCCACCGCGCCCGGCCGACCTTAGAGTTCTTGATTGCAAGTAAAGGACCAGAGAAGTCACAGACCTTCCAGAGAATTCATGTTCACTTGGGGCCAGGGAAGAACTAGGTTTCCAGGGGCAGAGGGATTTCCAGGGGCAGAGGGATTCTATAACAAAGTCACCTTAGGAGAACTGTGCTGGCATAGTTATCATTTTTGTGGTTAGAACACATCCAGTCTGTTAGTACTTTTTAAGAAAGCAATACATTGTTAACTATCGTCACCATGTTGTACAGCAGATCTCTTGAATGTATCCCTCCAATCTAACTGAAACCTTGTCTCCTTTGACCGTCTCCCCAACCCACCCCACTCAGCCACCCCAACCCCTGGTACCCACTGTTCTAGTCATCACTTCTCTGAGATCAACTTTTTTAGATTCCACATACAAGTGAGAACATGCAATATTTGTCTTTCTGTGCCCAGCTTATCTCACTCAACATACTATCCTCCAGGTTCATCTGTGTTGTCACAGATGACAGGATTTCCTTCTTTTTTATATGTCACTTAGTTATAATAGATTTAGTCATTCCACAATGTATATACATTTCAAAATATCATTTTTCACATGACAAATGCATACAAGATTATCTGTCAATTTAAAAATAAAAAGAATTGTGCTGTTCAATGTAATGTTTACTTTTTTAATGGTTTAAATGAACGTTTTGTTATATCGGCTTTAAACATCTGTAAAGCTACAGATCTTATAGTAATATTCTGTGATGTAAAACTATGGACGCTTTTCTCCCCTTCATTTCTGTATTTGAGAAGAGGCAAAATTATTTCCTGAGGAAAGTCTTTTGGAAAAATGATTCTAGAGTCTTTGAAATTTCATGTCATTTGATCCACTGATTATACTTCTAGGAAGAGTTATAGTGGAATAATCAGACACTCAAAGAGTTACAAATAAAAATATTTTCCAAGTGTTAGTATAGAAAACTGGATATAACTTAAGAGTCCAAACATATGGGACTGCCTGTGGAGTTGAAGTATTTCCATTCGATGGAATATTACACAACCACTAAAATCACATTTTGGCAGAGCAAAGCACAGCTTGGGAAAATGCTTATGATAAAGTGTTTGTGAGTCAAAGTCAGGATCTACATCTGTATATGTATTTATAAAA
Source organism: Propithecus perrieri (assembly GCA_963574695.1). Lineage (NCBI taxonomy): Eukaryota > Metazoa > Chordata > Mammalia > Primates > Indriidae > Propithecus > Propithecus perrieri. Next base: position 5,470 of record CAUYRB010032068.1, read on the forward strand.
GTAGATAATAGCTGTTGAACAATTGTGAGCTTCTAGATGATTGCTGAATGTTTGATGATGAAACAAAAGATAGGTTTGATGAAGCAAAAAGTTAAGCATTTTGACTCCATGGCCTGTTTTTTTGGATAGATAATTAGAAAATTTCCATAAAAGGAAATAGAAGAATACACAAGAGCTAAACTAGCAAATATTAAACCAGTCAGCAATACTGCAGTCCTGGAATTCCTGGGCAAAACTGTATACAATTTCTCGTGTATTATAAAAGAAATGAATACAAAGTGTTGGTCTTAAATCTAAATTATAATTAATATCACCAGTAGAAACAATCAAACCAAAATACTGGGAACGATTAAAACTGCACACAGAAAAAATTTGTTAGAGATTTTCCACAACTGATGAAAAAATTGTGTTAAAATCTGCAAGTCTTGACTTTGTAGAAATAAGTAGCCAGAGATAAAACTCTGAATTTCTAGATCTTCTCACAAAGAATCACTTTCTTTTATAATGCAGTGTCTTAGTTTTTTGCTGCTATGAGAGATTACTACAGACTGGGGACTTTATAAAGAACAGAAGTTTATTTGGCTCACAGTTTGGAGGCTGGGAAATCCAAAAGCATGGCACTGGCACCTGGTGAGTCACCCCGGGGCGGAAGGACATCACACGGTGAGACACAGTGAGAAAATGGGGGCTGAACTTACGCTTTTATCAGGAGTCCACTCCCATGACGGCAGCACTAGTCCATTCGTGACAGCAGAGCCTTCACGGCCCTGCCTCTTAGTCCTGTTACAGTGGCCATTAAGTTTCCAGAACATGAACTTTTGGAGGACACATTCAAACCACAGTATGTGGTAAACAAACTTTATCGTGATCGATTCTACTAAAAGTTTATCCTCAAAATAACTGAGAAGGGTTAGATAGTGTGATTTTAATATTTGCAGACCCTCAAATAGCAGGGTGAATCTTCTATGCCTTCTGTTCCTGGAGTGTTGGCAGGAGCTCAAAGGGGAACATCCCAGGTGAGCATGGGGAGAGCGGAAGGGGAGCCCTGCCGAGGAGCCCCCATGAGCAGGATCACCACTGTGCAGGATGAGGCAGAGGAAACACCTCCTCCAGGATGCGTGAGGGCTTGCACAATGGCAGGTCGACAGTGACTAGAGTAGACTGCAAACTAACGGGCTCTTCTTCGATAATCTGGGATGATCTGGGTGCTTTGGATTATCCTGGCGGAAGGGATGACATCTGTGCTGGTGAGACTCGGTTCCTGCCCAGCCCAAGCCCTCAATCCTGCCTCCATGCTTTCCTCTGTGCTCTGTGCCTCAGGGTGCCGACCCTGGGGGGCACTGTCCCTTGAGCTCTCTTGCCTTCAGGTTTCCCGAGGGCTTGGCCAGTGGGAGGCACTGATTGACAAAGGGTCAGAGAAGGGAGGAGAGAGAAGTCAGGGCATGTATTTTTCCTTTCTACTCCCCACTTTGGCATGGTTCTGGCAGGGAATGTGCCACTCCATGAGTAGATTCTTCCAGAACTCTAGCCTTCACCAGGCCCTGATAACACTCTTGCCATGGCAAGCCTTGGGATGATAGAGCTTCCCACTGGTGTTGGTCTCTGGATGCCTCAGCACACTCTGTTTTGTCCTTAACCCTGCTTAATCTATGTAATTATTTCCTTCATTTAAAAGTCTGAGCTGGGCACAGTGGCTCACGCCTGTAATCCCAACACTTTGGGAGGCTGAGACAGGAGGATCACTTGAAGTCAGGAGTTGGAGACCAGACCCCAGTCCCATCCCTACAAAAAAAAGTCTCTTCAAAAATCCCAGTTGACTGTGAACCACTGGCATCAACCCCGAATGAAAGCAATAGTTTCATCTCAGGAGACTCCTTAAACATAAGGTAACGTCACATACAAATGGATTAATTTGCATTAATGGCACTGCTGTTATACTAGAAAGAAATTTGGTATCACTTGCCCATCTAAGGAAACAAATTCCTCCAATCGTCATTCTTCTTTGTATGCTAGGCTGCCATGTACGTGCCTTTTCTGCTTCAAAAGAAAAGAATGGTCAGGGTGTCTATGGGAGCTGTTAACACCAGAGGTCTTGCTTACATCACTGCTCCTTTGTGCTTTCTGTAGAAACTGGTACCAAGCAAGCCATCTTTCTTTTTCATGGAGAAGGAATGGAGCCTCCCTGTGCAGTGATACTGTCCTGTCAATCAAGCAGTAATGGAAATAATGTCCTCAAAAATAGGGCGTTTATTCTTTCTCTACTGTACACAGCACATTTATGCAGATACCTAAATGTAATGTATCTGTGCAAACAGCTAGCATGACCAGAGTAAAAAACAGAGAGAAGCTGTTTTTATCAGAAAACATTCTAATTTAAATAAATCATGTTGAAAAAGAAATTTCATTAACTGCTTCTTTAAGAAAAAAAAGGTGATTTCAGAAAAAGAAGAAATGACAAACCACCTCAATTGCAGTGACACGACATTTCACCTCTGGATGTCTCTTTATGTAGGGACCCTAAATTGGCCAAAATTCCCACAATCGAAAAGCCACTATCAATGACAACAAAGGCTGGATTTATTAATTTAACCACGGATTCCCTAATGACAGTGATTTGATAAAAGGGTAGCTCCCTGAATTAAGAGCCAATGATCAAATCCAAATGTAGTTCGAAACAATGAAGCTTGACATTTTTTTCATGCATTTAATTACACTTTCTTCGACTAGAAAAGAAAAGCCCAGAGATTCTGGTGACATCTGAGACAATGAGAGAAGAGTTTCCGTCACTTCTGTGGTGTGAGTGTGCACCCCAAAGTTCATGTGTTGGAGACTGAATCCCCAGGGAAACAGCGTTGAGAGGTGGGATTTCTCAAAGATGATTAGGTCATGAGGGCTTTGGCCTCAGGAATGGATTAATGTTATTGAGGGAATGGGCTCATTTCTGTGAGGGGGGGTTTGTCATAAAAGTGACTTTGACTTGCTCTTTCCCTCTTTGCTCTTCCACTTTCTGCTGTGGGACGACGCAGCACGAATGCCCCACCAGATGCTGGTGCCGCGCTCTTGGATTTCCAGACTCCAGAACCACAAATCAAATACATTCCTGTTCATTATGAATTACCCGTCTGTGGCATTCTGTAACACAAAGCAGACTAAGACGATCGCTTTTACATGTCGAAGGTTAGAAACCACCAATGCATAACTTTAGTTTTTAAAAAATAATATTTAACAAAAGCTACATTATCAGTCTCTTAAGGTGAGAAGGATAAACTCCCAGCTGCGTGGCTCTGAGTGTCCTGTCACGGCCTGACTTGTGGCCCCCAGCTGGTACCTCCATCCCGGCAGCGCGAGACACCGCAGCAGATCACGCGTGACTCAGAGAAAGAAAACACATGCGCTATTCAAAATAATCCATCCCAGAGAATATAATTTCAGTGAAATAAAATAAAAACAGATGGAAACACTTTATGTGTTAAATAAATTATTAATGAATATAAATAACTCAATGGATTTTGCTTCGATAAATAATTTCTGAGCTAAAATTTATCAATAGTTATATAATTTTCAATAAAATGTGTTCATAATCAGAGTAAAAAAAATCCGCCAGACTGGGAAATAGCAGAGTGGAAACACCCTGTATCTGAGCAGAAGCTAACATAAATTCTCACTGTTCTGAGCTCCACGCTACCCTACGATTTCCACCATTAAAGTGCGTGCGAAGCCAAGGGCGGCACAGGGGGGCGCCGCTCCGGTGCTGCGGACTGAGGGGCGGGCCCGGAGGGAACTTGCGCCGCGCTGCGGCGGGGGGAACTCGGCGTACCGTGGGCAGAGAGTGTGGCGAGGAACTGGTTAAGACCGTGTTGAGGAAATGTGTTAAAATTTATTTTAAACAATTTTTTTTGAAGTGTTAAGATTGTTAACTCCAGGTGGGAAACGGGTAGAAAATGCTGGAAATAAAATTGCATCTGTTTTATGGTGACAAAGGAAGGGCTGCACTGCCGCATTAAGAGAAAGCGCCAGATTCTGGCGGTCTGGGGCCTGCGCACCGCGACCTCCGTGGCCCTGTCTGAGAAAAGGCGGGACCGGCGGACAGATCGGGCTGCATTTTGGACTCACGGACAGTCCTTGAAAGCCTTCGCCTGGCCGTCAAAGGCGAGCTGTGCCCATCTGCACCCCAGTGATATTAAAATTGAGACTGAGAAATTCGGTTTCTTTGGGGAAATAGGACTAAGATTCACTCGTCCTTGGGAGCTGAAATGGCCGCATTTGGGCATTTGCGAGAGGAGGAAGCAGAAAACGCTGGGGCGGAGGCGCCGGCGAAGCAACAGAGCGAGGAGATCCGAGGAGAGGGCAGGAGTCACTCTGGCTTCTGCTTCCGATTTCCATTCTGTTCCCCAGGCCCTCTGCGCTCCCCTCTGCCCCCGCGGCGGGAGGCTGCCTGTGCGCCTGTGCGCCGACCCCGCCCCTCCCTTCGCGGCGCAGTGAGAACGGGTCCCTGTTACCAGCAGCAGGGTTTTCAAATAAACCTACCCACAGGCATTGGATTTGGACATGCTTGTGTGTTGTCGGTGACACCCAGAGGCCTGGGCAATGGCGGCAGGGACTTCCTCGGATAGCCCGCCAGCTTCGCCATGTTCTCCACACACCCGACTGAAATTTGCGCCTTGCGGGGGTGCGAATCGGATTTACAGAGGAAGAGCTGAGATTACAGACGTGCACACCGCGAATATCAACGTTTCGCTGTGTGTGCGTGTGTGCCTGTGTGCATTTATGTGTATACACATATACAGTGTTTTAATATGCTGGGCATCGCTGTAAGATTGTGGTTGATTTGTATATTTTATTTCTTAAACTTTTGATAATGAGCATTTTGTTTTTAAAAACAACTTCTACATTAGTCAAAAAAAAGTAGATGGGCCTCAATTGGGAAATCAACACAATTCTTGTTTAGAACCTGACTTGATTAAGAAAAGGTGTATTTGGAATTTACATAAACCGTGTCAATGATTTTAACCTGAAGTCTGCATACACATCGCATGATAGCTTTGCTCTGTGAGTGCCTGTGTGTGTGTTCTCCTGTAGAGAAGTGGTGGGAGGGCAGAAACACAGGAGGTGGTGACCATGGGGAACTGCCTTCGCGGAAGAGCCCTTCCTCCTTGGCAGAGCTGACTGCCACGGAGCCCCAGTCAGGTGGAGGACATGTACTTGCTGGGTCAGTTTGCTCCAGCCAGTGCCTTCTTTCAGACTTATTGTTGAAATGTTATGTATCAGAGTTAGCATAAAATAACGAAAATTATCATCAAGGGACGTTCTCCCTGATCTTGGGGACCAGGAATTCTCCTGTATGAACTGCATGGTTAAAACAGCATGACCTTACCCCAATCCAGGTTGTTTATGTTGGAAAAATTCCCTCTTCACTCAGCTTGTATGATGTTTTGTAAATCAGGTCCAGAGGAAAATAATATTTGGAAATGTTTTATTCTCAGGTCTGACTCTCTTGGCTTAAACCTTGTGGCAGACCCAGAACAGATGTCCCGTTGGCCCTTGGTCAATGGCTGTGTAGCCGTCCATCTGTGACCCCTTCCAGCTCGGCTTCAGAGATGACCAGCTGACGCTTGCTTTAGCAGTACAGTTTTAGATGAAGGAAAGCTCACTAACTGCTGTTTTACATTAAATTTTCAGACAATTTGGGTTTTCATATGTAACTGTTTTTTTGTTTGTTTTTGGTCACCAGTGTAAGAAAGGACGATAGACAAAAAAGGAATGAATCTTCCTCTTCTTCGTAGGTAACGAAACCAATAATTATTGGAACCCCAGGTCTCCCTCCTCCTGTCATTCTGTTTTCTGGTATATTGAGAATAGAAGGCACTGGGTTTGCAGGTATAGGACCCACAAACTATCCTTGTTGCCTAGAGTGTTCTTGGATGTCTGCTGATTACGGGTCTCTGGAAGTTGCTGCTTCATGCTGTGGGTGCTGGGCCACTGCTGCCCCACGGGGCCCATGGAGGGCGCACCTCCTGTTCTGACAAGACCCCTGTCCCTAGCAAAGCCACAACGCCAGGCACTCCAGCAGTTTCCATGCTGCGCAATCTGATTGGGGCTCTGTGCAGATACTGCTCACAGGCTGAGTCATGGGGGCCCCATTTTCCCTCAGAAATATCTCATATTTTAGCATTCTGAAGAGTACAGTTATCACATTAGCTAATAGGGTGGAGTCAGATGTATCCCAGGGTCCAGAAAGGGCCAAGTGTGGTTTCCTGGGCTGGCCAGGTGCCAGCCAATCTGTTTATTCCATGACAGTGGTCATGCTTTCTGCCAATAATGGCAGAAAATGGTACATTCTGCTTAACAGTTTTGATCCGTTTGGCTGACAAAATGCATTCAGCTGATGTTGCTACAGGCGCCCACAAGGTGCAAAGGCTAGCGCTGCTGGAAACGCAAAGTGAAATGCAAGGTTCACGGCATCTCTAAGGAAACTGGAGTAACAAGTTGACATAAAATCAGAAATCCAGGACCACTGGAAGTCGTTCAGCTTCTGAGAGAGATTCTTATACATCATTCATCTTGTGAAGAATTGAGTGAGAGTGGCATGGATGTCACTGGAAGGAGCTGCAGTGGATGTCGCACCCGAGGGGATTGAAGCAAGGAGCCGGTGGGGATCGCCTGTGTTCTTACTTCCAGCAGAACAGCTCTTGGCCCCAAAGGACGGTGCCAGCAGTCAGAGCATGCTGCTCTGAACCTCTGGCCCTGCCGCGTCACCTCTCCCTGCTGCCCCCAGCCCCAGGTGAGCGCCCATGGCGCTGAGCCCGGCTCCAGCCCCAGGGGAGGCCTTCTCAGGGGCTCTGTAGACCAGTGACCTTCTTCCCCCCTTCCTCTCTCTTTTTCATGCTGCCGTTAAAGGACTTTGAAATACTCTTGCATACCTTTAGGTTGACAGCTAATATTTTAAAATTTAGGCTTAAATACTTAAAAAGGAAGAAGTTTCCTACATAGTATAAATATTGGCATTATGATCCATGGACTCTAATCCATGAGTCAAATAAGTGTGTTGTTAATCTTCCAATTATACAATATTATTTTGTCATATTATTTCATGGCACAATTTTACTTGTTATTTATTTTCAATTTATTTTCATTGTGGTCAAAGAATGTGGTCAATATGATACCAATCCTTTGAGAGTTGTTGAGATTTGCTTTTTGACTTTACCTTTTCTTACACTGAAAGAAATTGATTTAAATGTTAAATTAAATGTTACAAATGTGCTTATAAAGGACGTATTTTCAGGCAAATCCATAGAAACAGAAAGTAGATTAGCGGTTGCCAGGAGCTGGGGGAGACGGGAGTACAGAATGGCTGTTAATGGGTGTGGGTTTCTTTCGGGGGTTATAAAATGTTCTGAAAGGTCCTCCACAGGGGCTGGAGCCGGTCTCAGTGGATGCTGGTTGCACAACTTTGTGACTAGACAAAAACCACCTAATTATATACTTTTAAAAGGGTGAATTTTTTGGTATGTGAATTTTTTTTAATTAAAAAACTATTTTCTTCAATTATTAATGCAAGCTTGTTAATTTTGTTTAAAATCTCCTATATTCTTCTAATTTTGTCTCCTTGATCTATTAAATATGTTCAAAATGATGTGAATCAACACATTAGTTGAGTGCTAGTGAATCAACACATTAGTTTGAAAGCAGTACATTAAAAGGTGGTACAAAACTGAAAGGATCAGACCTTTGACATACCTTTTCTCTGTGCATTATAGCAACGTAACCAGGTAGCAGGGGAGGGAAATTTCTTTTTGTGGATGTGCTTCAGCTAATGGATGAAGAAGGAAAGACTAATTAGAATATTAACTTTTCATGACTAGTAATGAATTAAAATATCTAGGCTTTGAATATTAATGGCAGATAACTATACACACACAAATACATATATACACTTGTGCATATATATATGTAGAGAGAGAGAGAGAGAGGGAGAACCATACCTTATATACTTCTTCTGACAGCACTACCTATGAAGAAATCTTGAAAAAAGTGAATCAGGCCTCTAATTACCAATTTGCAGGAAATAACAGAAGACAGAGAAATATATATATGAAACCTCAGGGATTCACCTAGACAAATCCATACCATGGTGAACTTGACAGGATGAAAGACTTGATTTCTTCAATAAGTAAATGGCAAGAAAAAAATAACAGAGAGGAGACTATAGATTTAAGAGCTATGTCAACCGATATGAAAATGTAGACCTTATTTGGACTGTAATTCAAACACACTAAAAAATATTTATGACATTTAACTTTACCCAATATTGGGCATTTAAAGACTGTTTGGATATTTCATGCCACTGAGGAAATTAATTCTCTCTTAGGTATGAAATTGGTAACATGACTATGTTTTTAAAAAGTCTCTGTCTTTCAGAGCTCATACCAAAGCATCTCTGGATGAAGTGATGTGATGATTGGGGTTTGCTTTAAAATGATACGGGAGAGAGGAAAGTGGGTGACAAAATAAAATTGGTGACGAGCTGATGGTACTCGTAGTTGAGTGGTGGGTATGTGAGGGTTCGCTATACTATTCTCTCTACTTTCATCGTGTTTAAACGTTTTGATAATGCTTGTTTGAAAATAAAAATAAAAAGCATTTATCAGTCATCACACTACCACTCTTTGGCCTGTCTGCTTCTCTACTATGAAAAGAAAGATACTGCTGTTGCGAGTAACGAAAGCTGTTTATGCCACAGTGGCCTGTGAGAGCTCCGGGCCGGCCGCGGGGCCAGGCCGGCGGTGTCTGCACGGTTCGGACTTTCCTAAGACGGAGCGCACTGGCGTCCTGCGAACCCGCGTGGCCGGGTCTGGCCGTGGGCTGCGCAGCGGGCGAGGGCGGGCGTGGGGCTGCACACTCGCGCTTCGCGGGACCGCTCCTCTTGACCCCCTGGAAGCCGCGCCAGGGAGCAGAAGGGACAGGAGGAGCGTGGGGGAGTGAGGGCTCTGGCTCTTTCCTTAGGGTTCAAGAATAGGAGTCAAGAAGGGGCTACAAGCGGGACAGACCTCCCTGCGCCTCCTGCGTGCTGTGAGTTCACCTCCAGCTGCCCGACGGAAGGGGGTGCCCTGCGGACAGAGCCCCGGGTGGAAGGACGTCGCTGTCGCTCAGATCCAGCCCTGGCAGCCCGCCTGGCCCCGCCCCAGCAGCTGAGCAGAGAGACCCTCACCCTCGTCAGCGGACCGTCTTTTCCTCAGTAATGAGGAATAAACGAGCCAACATTGGACGCAACTTCGTTCGGCCATTTCAAACTCTTTATGGAACAAGGAAGGGCCTATTAAATAAATGAATAAACACACTGAAAACAGCCCTTTTAGGACGCTGAAGGTCAAACTTCAGACTGTTCCATACAAGGGCTGCCAGATTTATTAATTAAAAGATTTGAGTTTCTGGTAAACAATGGGCAATTTTTTAGTGTCAATCTTTGGGACATATTTATATAATACTAAAAACTTGCTGCTGTTTATCTGATATGTAATGTAACTGGGTGTCCTGTATTTTACCTGGCAATCCTACCCCATGTATCTTTTCAGCTTTTTCCACTTTCCAAAGAAATTGTGACCAGGGGACAAGGCAGGCGGTGTACGAGCAGCGCACTGATGAAGAGGAATGGGATATACTTGCGGTTAAGGATGGGGAGAGCAAGTTGCATTTTCTCAAAAGTTTTATAAGTATTCAAATTGACCTCTTTTGTCTCCATTGTACACACGTGGTCAGCTCACACCATTTCATCAATTTGTTTGGTCCCTGGAAACGCAGTGAATAATGTCTGCGACGTGGGGGGTTCCTGGGAGCTTCAGATCAGCGCTGGCACTGTGGGTCCTGCTGCTGCTCTGACCCTGACTCAGTGTGCGCAGAAGAGAAAGGCAGCACCCCGGGAGGGCAGGGCAGGGCACCTTTGATGGTGTGGCATGTGAGGCTTAGCTGGAATAATACCTCGTGGGTGTGACGCTGTCGTGTGGCACCAGGTTGGGAAGCTGCTCAAACTACTCAACTGCAGAAACACAGAGGTGTGCCCAGCCCTGCACCCAGGGGTGCCCACTGTCCTCTCCAGGGTCAGACCCTCGACCTGTCTGCAGCTCGGCTAGTTACACAGGAGACCTCAAGTCCCTGCTTGAAGGAAAAGTGACATTGCAGTCAGGATCATGCTAGGGCGGGGAGGAACATACTGGAAATGCAGTAGAAAGATCAGCATGGAACACAGAGCCCAGAGGAAGACAGAGGAAGAGCATTCGGAGGGCCGTGGCCAGGTCAGACCTCCTCCCTTACAAACAGTCGTTCCGGGGGCCCAGGGTCAGCCGGCTGGAGGACGCTTCCACCTGCTCCCCAGCTCCCTTTCCTAAGCTCCAATTAGTTCTCTCTTCCTGCCAAATCTAGTTCTCACCCTGAATTCTCTATTTCAGCAAATGGTCCCATATTTGCTGAATGAATGTTTTCATGAAGTGTGGGCCGGGTCCTGGCCTTGTGTCATCTGCTGCTGTGCCCAGACGTCATCCCGGAGCCATCCCCCCTTTCTCCCTGCAGCAGCCGTCCTCACGCCCGAGGAGTCGCTCAGACTCGCCGTCTGCACTGTCGCGCTTAGCCGGGGTCCTCGCTTCAGATGCCACCTGTTTTCTGAATTCAGACCGCACAGATTTCTTACATCTACTTTGCTCTTTCTTCCTTTATCTTTACCCAGTTATCTTGACTCAGCCTTTAAAAGTCCATCCAAGCTTCTCTTCGATAAGTCTCCTGAGCCTCCTCCCCAGTGCGGCCCGGTGTCTGTGCGTGTCCACTCGCGTGGGCGTGACGCGGGCCTCGCCACCACGCGCGGCACAGCGTTCGCCAGCCTCTGCCCCGGCTCTGCCCTCCTGACAGGCAGGCGCCTTGTCTTGTTTTTCTTTGTATTTCTTGGAGGTCTTAAAACTGCACATACCTAAAATGGAGCTTGCTGTCTTTCCCCTCCAATCCGGTCTTCCTTCCACGTTCTCTAGCGATGGGATCCTGCCATCCTCCAAGTCACCCCAGCCCCAAGCTCTCCATCCCTTTTCAAATCCATCACTAATTTTTCTTTTATTCCAGCTCCAAGATGTATTTTGAATCTTTCCACATCTCCTCACATCTCTTGCCACCATTTTAGTCTAAACTGGTGGCCCCTGCGGACATTTCTCAATGTCTGGACACATTTTTGTTTGCACAACTAGGGGAGGGAGCCACTGGCGTGGAGGGGCGGTGGCCAGGATGCTACCCTCCGAGGTGCACAGGAGAGCCCCACAGCAAAGCCCAGCGCTGCGCAGGGCCGAGGGCGCGGCTGCTGAGCCGCCGTGCTGTCCACCTCCCTCCTGGCCTGGCAGCCAACTCCCTGCACCTGTTCTTGCTGCACTTCGGACCTTTGTCCACACACAGGCACACTGACCTTTATGAATGCTAATTTGACCCTACCACCACCCTACTAAAAATTCTGATGGTTTCCCAGTGCTTTTAAGATAAATCCCAAAGTTTCTGAACCTGGCTCACCAGCCTGGTCTGGTGTGATGCTTGCCAAAGTCACTGGCCTACCCCATGCCTCTCTCCTCCGCCGCCTGTGCTCCTGCAGTGCTGGCGCCTTCTTCAAGCCGCGGCTGCCCCTCTTTAGGCGCTTGGCACCTCCTTCTTCCCTTTGCCCGGAAGAAGAGAGAACGCCCTCCCCTCCCCTCCTTCCCTTCAGCTACTCCCTAACTCCCGCAGGTTTCAGCTCAGATTTCCTCTAGCCAAGGAGGCCTTTCTTCACTTGCCAGACTACTTGGGAACACCTCGTCGGGGCAGCACACTGTTTTCTTTTTGCAGCACTTATCATTATAATTACTGGTTGTGTAATTGGTTGTTGAAAGTCTGAGTCTTCTGCTAAAACCTCAGCTCCATAAGGGCAGGGACTGCGTCCCCAGAGTGTAGTGTGGGGCTTGCACCTCGTGGCCCTCAAAGGGACAGACGAATGGCAGATGAATGGCACCTGTGGAACCTGCCACAGGTTCTTTGGCACATAGCAGGCACTCGGTGAACACTGGGCACTGCTGACGACATGAACATCCTTGAATCTAGATTTTACTCAGCTTGGCTGGGCGAGGTTTTCAGAGTCCGTGTGCACTTTCTGCCCTAGCAATCCACGTCAGACATTGTGCTCTTCTGAGAAGTGTTTCTTCACTTTCCTTCAATTTCAAGTTTATCTGTAATGACAAACAAAAGTGCTAATACCACTTACTACCAGATTGCAGCTGGTGACCCTTTAAGGCCCTGACTTCAGACAGCAAATTTAGATACTCCCTGACACGGGAGAAATAATGAAAGTTCTCATCCACACTCTAGTATGCCCTTCCATCTACACTTGGTTTTATTGGACAGTCCTAATTCTTAAGCGTTCTTGGTGGTAAGTCCAAAAAATCTCGTTTAATAGATTTCCTGGTTTCTTGCACCCACAAAGAATAGCAGCCACGGGGAGGAGCCAAGATGGCGGACGAGAAAAGCCGCCAGTCAGAGTGTCTCTGCAAAAAAGACGAATTTTAGAAGAAAGAGAAAAAAATAAACTAGCAGAGAAACATAGATCGGGTGAGGGTTGGAAGGAAGGGCGCCTGAAACTACAGGAGACTCCCCGGGGAAGACGTTGCAGAGGAGAACTGGAAGGAGAGAGGTCCCGAGAGGCTTGGAGACCAGCGACAAGGGTAGGTGGAGCGGTTAACTTCCCCCTCCCTTGCATCTCCGACTGCGGGTGGCTCCTGAGCGGCTGGAGAGACCTGCTGACACCAGCCCAGAGACGGCTGCCGCCAGCGAGCAGTGGCCTCTTGCGGACTCAGCGCCGGGCTCCCAGCCCCTTCGGGGCATCTCCCTGGGTGCAGACCCGAGCCCATCGGCAGACGCCATAGTGCTCCATTCTCTCCTTCCCCCTCCCTACCCATGGGTGCCCAGAGAGACAATTTAGCCACCACACGGAGGCATCTCCAAGGAACGGGACCTTTCCTTTTGGGGCCCTACAGCAGACTGAGGGGTACTCAGACTGCGAACTCCCTACCCGCCAGCCCACCCAGGTGCTGCTTGCCTGGTGACTCCAGCAGAGCGGGGAAAATCCCGAGGTGGACTGCAATCGATCCAGCTTGGGCGCCCTGTAGGTGATTCAAGACCAGCACCTCTCCCCCTGGCCGGGTCAGGGATTGATCTCCAGGGTCCAGGGGTCAGACCTGCAGACCAGACCCTGTACACCCAGGTCAGGATCGCACTGCCCTGGGGCACGGAGGAGAGATCTGTGAAAGAGCCTACTGAGGAGTGTGCGCCTTCAGGGGCCGATCGGCGTGCCTGACCGGCAGCCCTCCTCCTAAAAGAGGGCTGTGCACCCAGCTCAGGCTGCGATCCTGGGTAGGGGACCTCCCGGCCCACGTCACAGCCAGGGGAGATCCATCGGCCTGAGGTCTCGCTTGCTGGCAGAGGCCTGGGAGAGGCCACGGAGTGGGGGAGAGTGGAGGGGAGCAAGACCTGCTCCAGAGTGCGGGTCTTGGACAGCCCCACCCCCCCAAGCCTAGACTTTCAGTTGAGTGGAGCCATTTCAGCCCCTCCAGGCAGCTTTGCACAGAAACAAAGAGCAGACCTTTCACCCCTGCTAATAGCAGTTGTGGAGCCTGAAGGAAGGCTCGCCCAGCCCAGCCCCACCCAGACTCACTCCTGGTCCTGCCCCCACAGAGGTGGCGAATGAGGACACACCTGGAAGTCCCAGGGCCCCACCCATCACCTGAGGAACAAGAGGGCCTCTCTAGAGGAACAAGAGCTGTCTACAGGACCCCAAAACAGCATGCTCCTCCCTGCAAGTGCCACCTACTGACAGGGAGGTCATCCTGCACACCCTTTTACTGCATCTCCTGATTCATCATAAAGGGTGTGGTCGAATCTCACCCACAAACCCCACCTACTGGCTCAGAGACTAAACAGGGCGTGTCATTATCCAAACAAAAATCTAAAGGCAAGAAGGAACAACTGATCCAGATGGGAAGGAACCAGCGAAAGAACTCTGGAAGTATAAAGACTCAAATGGAAAGCACACCCCCAAAGAGGAACAATAGCTCCCCAGCAATGGACATAAACCGAACTCAGAACACTAAAATGACAGAAGAAGAATTTCAAACATGGATTGTAAGAAAACTGAATGATATGCAAGAAAAAATGGATAACCAACACAAAGAAACCACAAAAAAAAATCCAGGACTTGGAAGAAAAATTCACTAAAG
>CAUYRB010032071.1:0-20176 GCA_963574695.1 Propithecus perrieri
GAGAGGATAAGTGTGGAATAAAAACCAGTAGGTGAAAGATACAAAATAAGTATAATGAAGGTGACAGGAGTTACCTAAAAATAATAAAGGCCATATATAACAAAACCCACAGCCAACATCATACTGAATGGGGAAAAATTGAAAGCATTCCCACTTAGAACTGAAACCAGACAAGATTGCCCTCAATCACCACTTCTATTCAACACAGTGCTGGAAGTCCTAGTCAGAGCAATCAGACAAGAGAAGGACATCAAGGGCATCCAAATGGGGGAAGAAAGGTCAAAATATCACTCTTTGCTGACAATATGATCTTATATCTAGAAAACCTCAAAGATTCTGCCATGAGACTACTGGCATTGATAAACAAATTCAGCAAACTCTCAGGTAACAAAATCAATGTACAGAAATCAGTAGCATTCCTATAAGCCAACAACAGTCAAACTGAGAACCAAATCAAAGACTCAATATCCTTCAAAATAACAACAAAGCAAGTGAAATACGTAGGAATATATTTAACTAAGGAGGTGAAAGAGCTCTACAGGGAGAACTACAAAACACTGAGGAAGGATATAACCGAGGACATAAACAGGTGGAAAATCATACCATGCTTATAGGTTGGCAGAATCAACATTTTTAAAATGTCCACATTACTCAAAGTGATCTACAGATTCAATGCAACCCCTATTCAAATGCCAACATCATTTTTCACAGATCTAGAAAAAATAATTCTACACTTCACCGTCTAGCAAAAGCAATCTTAAGCAAAAAGAACAAATTGGGAGGCATCAATTTACCTGACTTTAAACTGTACTACAAGGCTATAGTAACTAAAACAGCATGCTACTGGCACAAGAACAGAGACGTAGACCAAGGGAACAGAACTAAGAATCCAGATATAAAACCATCCTCATAAAGCCATCTAATCTTTGACAAAGCAGACAAAAACATACACTGGGGAAAAGAATCTTTATTCAATAAATGGTGCTGGGAAAATTGGATAGCCACATGTAGAAGACTGAAACAGGATCTGAATCTCTCACCTCTCACAAAAATCAACTCACAGTGGATAAAAGACTTAAACCTAAGTCATGAAACTATAAGAATTATAGAAGAAAATTTTGGAAAAACTCTTATAGATATTGGCCTAGGCAAAGAATCTATGAAGAAGATCCCATAGGCAATTACAGAAACAACCAAAATAAATACATGGGACCTGATCGAACTAAAAAGCTTCTGCACAGCCAAGGAAACTATCATCAGAGCAAACAGACAACCTACAGAATGAGAGAAAATATTGTCATGCTACTCATCCAATAAAGGGCTGATAACTAGAATCTATATAGAACTCAGGAAAATTAGCAAGAAAAAAATCAAACAACCCCATTAAAAAGTGGGCAAAGGATATGAACAGAAACTTTTTAGAAGAAGACAGACTAACGGCCAACAAACATATGACAAAATGTTCTACATCTCTAATCATCAGGGAAATGCAAATCAAAACCACTATGAGATATCACTTAACTCCAGTGAGAATGGCCTTTATCAAAAAGTCCCAAAACAATAAATGTTGGCATGGATGCAGAGAGATAGGAACACTCATACACTGCTGGCAGGACAGCAAACTAGTATAACCTCTGTGAAAGCAATGTGGAGGTATCTCAAAGAGCTACAAGTAGAACTACCACTTGATCCAACAATCCCATTACTGGGCATCTACCCAAAGGAAAAAAAGACATTCTATAAAAAAGGCATCTACAGTAGAATGTTTAGAGCAGCACAATTCATAATTGCAAAGATGTGGAAACAACCCAAGTGTCCATCAATACATGAGTGGATTAATAAAATGTGGTATATGTATACCATGGAATTCTAGCCACAAAAAATAATGGTGATCTAGCACCTCTTGTATTATCCTGGATAGTACTGGAGCCCACTCTACTAAGTGAAGTATCCCAAGAATGGAAAAACAAGCACCACATGTACTCACCATCAAATTGGTATTAACTGACTTAACTGACCAACACTTAAGTATACATATAGTAGTAAAATACATCAGGTGTTGGGCAGGTGGGAGTGGGGCAGAGGAGATGAATATATACACACCTAATGGGTGCAGTGCACGCTCTGGGGGATAGTCACACTTGAAGCTCTGACTCGGGTGGGGCAACGGCAATATATGTAACCTAAACATTTGTACTCCTGTAATATGCTGAAATAAAAAAAAGTAAAAAAAAAAAAAGATAAAATTAATTAATTAATTAACTAAATAAAATAAAAAATTAAGGTTAAAAAATTAAAGCTTTAGATAAAAACAATCATTATTAGTTTTATTGTCCTTCGAGAAAAGCCAAAATAAAAGCCATCATAGACTAGTTAAAAAGAAGTTACAAAGGAACAGGAGCAGCATGGATTTAAAAAAAATAATAAGCCTATATGTGCATAACCACCATTCATTTTCAGCACCATGGAACCACAAGGCAGATAAGTCAGTGTGCATTTACCACCCAGTCTGGATTACCGGTTGAATGCAGTCAGCACATGTGCAGTTGACTGGCAATGCAGGAATGACTCAGTTTTGGTAGGTCCTTATGCATATACAATGATGTTGACTTTATTTTTTAAGAAAATGAGCAGGCAAACATGTTGCCAGGACTTTTCTGAGCAATTGAGGGGCTCATGCTAGTAAGGCTCCCTGAAAGTTAAGTAAGCTTCATTAACTTTGTGGTAAATCCACCTCTGAGCCAGACTGATACACATTGCTTCTCACAGACTGTGTCCAATTCCCACCCCAACATTACACTCTCATAGAGAATCTAGGACACACATAGTATTTTCTTCCCTCCATGTGTACAAAAGGGAGCAATGGAAACTGACAACAGTGAATGTGGTAAGAAGGAAACTACACCTGTCCAAGAAAGAACCAACTAGAGACCTCTCCCTCCAACCCTAAGTCAGGGTAGTTTGTGAAGTGTCTTCTATGCCCATGGAAGAACTAGGCAACAGAATCAGAGAAAGAAGGAGAAAGTGAACCATTAAATTTCATTTGCCAATATTAATGATATTCATTATTTTATCAAATGCAAAAAGACTTTTCTCATTTAAATATTTGTGATTATACTAACAATTTTCTATCTTTTATGTTCTAGGTAGTCAACAGACCAAAAGAATAATTACTTGGTTGAAGTCATAAGAGGAACAGAGAATTACAAAGCTGGGTGGTATCTTAGAGATTGCAAAAATCAATTCTTAATTGTCTAGTTTAGGAAAGTGGAGTTCTAGAGAAGTTTAGTGATTTCACAAAGGTTTTGTAGCCAGAGAGCAGCAAGATTAGTTTTAGAGCTGAAGTCTTAACTCCAAGACAAGTTACTTGTATAAATTCTAATTGAAGATGTCTTTTCTCAGATTCCTGAGATCTCTCCCTTCTCAAGTTTTAATAAAAGAACAATACATGTGAAGAAATTGACTATAGGAAAAGACAGAATGATAAACTGAAAAAAGATCAGAATTAGAGTCTTGGCTCTGTCAAGTAACCTTGGAAAAGACAGACATGTGCAAGTTTTAAGCCTCTGTTATCTTATTTATTAGTAAGAGCAATAATATTCTCCCTGTAGGTGCCCCAAAGCTCTTGTAAGTGTCAAATAAAATAGCTGTGCAAATACATTGTAAACTATGAAGCTGATTCTGGAATTGTAAAAAAAAACTTCTAAGAAACAATATACTGGAACTTTGCAGCCATACTTTTCAGACATCTACACTTTGGGTTTTATTTGCCTTAACTCAGTGTTCTGTGACTTTTTTACTACATAAAAACAAATTCAAAGCATATCATATTTCTACAAATGATTGTTGAATAGAATCCAAATTAAAATTTAAATGAGTTTGTAGCATCAGTAAGAGGAGGGCTCGCTCTAATTTTCCTTCATGGCATTTGCAAATCTTATCCCTTCTCCTCTTCCAATCCCTCTCAGCAGATAATCTCAATGTGTAATTCATTAAGAACACATAATTAATGAAATGGACCTTCTAATTTATATCACAAACTCATATGTTTCTTTGGATTTCTACTTATTCTTATCTTTTTCTCTTCAGTTTTAATAGAAATGATGTTCTTCCTTCTTTTTAAGATTCATTCCTCTATCTGTGTTTCATATTATCTCTCTCTCATGCTCTACAAAGTCAGCCTTCTACAAATGGTTCTGCATACTCACTGTCTGTACTTCTTCATGGTCCTTTCAATCCTTAACTTCCTTCAATCTCGATATAGTCCCCATAAATCCACTGAACGCCTCTCTTCATGGTCACCAATCCTTGTTGATAATCTAGGGACAGTCACCAGTTCTTATTTTATCTGAACTCACCATTAATTATTTCCTTTTCATAGAACATTTTATTACTTTCTGGCCATTCCTCCACAGTATTATTTTTTCTTTTTAAATTTATCTTTTAAATACTGTATTATCCAAATTCCTGTCTTAATTTTTTTATTGTCTCACTCCAGTCATGCTTCCTAGGCTATCTCAACACAGATACCCTGGTTTCAGGTGCCATCTGTATGTTTTTGATGTTTTCCAAACCTGAATCTCCACCTCAGAACTAACTGATTATTGAAACATGACTCATATATTATATATGTTGACATTTATTTGTCTCTGCTAATGGCACCTCAGACTCAACACATCCAAAAGTGAATGCTTCCTCCTCGGCTTGAAATGTGTTCTTCTGCTCTCTATCTTGAAGAATGACACAGATTTCCACCCAATAATCAATGACGGGATGAAACGTCCATATTATCCCTGATTCCTTCTTCTTCCATATTCCCCATACCCACTTGATCACCAATTCCCTGGCTTCTACCTCCAAACACACCTTATTTCCAATCACTTCTCACTATCTATACCGTAGCTACCGATAATTCATACCCCATTATTTCTCACCTGGATAACTGCAACTACGTTCTAGCTCCCCTTTGCTTCCTTTTCCCAATGTATCCCTCCTCTAATCCATTTTCCAGGCACCAGGCTGAATTATATTGCTAACATGGAAACCTGATAATATTTTTATCCAAAACTAAAATTTATCAATAACTTCCCATGCCTTTAAGTGTAATTCTACACTTAATATGGTCTGCAAGTTTCATTAACTGGCTTCTGTCAACATCTCCAGGAATAGTGAATTTTCTCCACTTTCACAAAAGTTAATATTCTCCTTGACTCTAAACTGTTAATTTTCCTGAAACACCCTTCATAAATCCTCCTGGATCATGGCTATTTCCACCTGACTAATTCTAATTCTTCACTCAATTTCAAATCCACTAAAAAGGATGCCTTTTCTGATTTTTGAACTCTTTTCCAAAGTGCTCTCTAGAGAAAACGGTACTTTCCTCACTAAAGCACTCTCACACCATATTTATTTACCTATGTGTCTATATCTATTATTATAATATTGGTAAGGATCATATCTATCTCATTTTCCATTTCTTGGAACTAATTATAGCAAGTAGAAAGTAGTTGATAAAACAATTGTGGAACATAAAAGATATGTATAAGGACAAAATAGTACTATCAAATTACCAACGTTATTAACAAAACAAAATGAACTGACAAAAAGCACAATTTAGTTATTATCACAGACCTACACAGAGATATGTGTCTGATTTAAACCAAAATTTTCAGTTTCTATTGAAATGCATGTAGAACCAATTCAAATTAAATATACTGTTGATCATGAGCTTTTGGAATTGCAGATCAAATAATGACATGAGTATTGGTTCTAATGAGCCTCTCAGAATTCCATAGAAATGGTAAAGGAAAAAGAAAAGAAAAAGAGGAAATTTTCTATTGATGTTAGAAATAAATTAAAAATATACAGTCTATATTGCAATAAATCACTGCAGGCAGTGCTGTGATACTGACATTCTCACAACATAGGAAAAATGAATATTAGTACACATGTCAAGGTCATAAAAATGTTCACACTTTTTTACACAGTCATCTCAAATCTAAGAAGATATATTAAAAACATAAGAGTTATATACAAAGAGTTACATATAAAGACATTCTGTCTTAGGTTTCCTCAAAGCCAAACTTTAAGTCTTAAAATTCATCGATGATGTATTCAGAGGTGATACTCTCAGAAGAAATCATTAAAAGTGCATTCATAGGACAGGAAAGGGAAAATAAGTCAAACAAGGCAAGATTTCAGGTAACATACCAGCTTTGAACTAATCCCACATGTTTTCTCTGGACTAGGATCTACAACATGAATAGAGTTTGGCCCTATTTGTTGCAAGCACCCCATATTGCTTGAGAAAATAATCTGCTAGACCTATTATCCTTCCTGCTTTTAGCCAAATGTCTCCTGTAGCCCATGAGATTTTATAAGAGTGGGCTATTATAAGCAAAGGAAAAGAAGTTTTGAAAGGGGTAATGGGCATACAAAAATGATAAGTTATGTCTGATGGATTCTAAATGAAATATAAACAGTTGATTGAACATAAACATTGGCTAAAATATTTTTTAGTCATAGTAAGATGGAAGAAATGTGGTAATGATAACTTAATGGTTATGTAAATCATTCTTAAGATGGATTTCTAGGCAGTCTTAAATCATGTTTCTGTTTTTAATAATATTGAGTGATATGGAATGCTTATTTATTTTTATGAAATGGGAAGAGAAAAATATTTTTAAAATTTTATATACAGTATGATCTCTAAATGTTCACACCATAACATATATTTGGATGTTATATATCCACACATAATCTCTATAAAAGCCTATGTTTTAAAGTACAAAATCTAAAGAAATCTCTAAAATAAGGTAACAAGATAAATTATGACTCAAAATAATATACTATAAACCCCTCTCTATGAGGATATTTGTTCACCCAAGTAAATATAGTAAATGGAAGCCAGTTAGCAAATACTGAAGGACAGTGTTCTCTGGAGCCAGACTGTCTTGGTTCAAATCTCTGTCTGCACTTAATGAATGTGTGCCCTTGGCAAGTTACTTTATCCTTTCAAGTCCAAGTTTCTTTATCCATAAAGTAGGGATAATAATAGTACTTGTTTTAGAATATTGTTGTGAGAATTAAGTGAGCCCCATGGGAAAATAACTTAGAACTATGGTTGGTACGTAGAAAACACTCAATAGATGCTACAAATTATTGTTAATATATGAGTAATATCTAGCATTTTACCACATTTTATCCAATCATCAGAAAAAGAAACATCTCTTTCACAGACAGACGAGCAGTCAAAAAGCAGACAAAAGTGCCCTTATAAGTTTTACTATTTTTAGGTAATGACTAGAAAAATAAAGAGTTCTTGCCTCTTATCAATGCTAATGTAGAAAGGCTTCCCCAAAGTAATGAGTTTTGTGGGAACAAAGATCCTTAAAAGAAATGTGAAATCATGAGAACATTTATGTGGGTGGCAAATGTGGTAATTTAATGTTGTGTGGTAAAATATCAAGTGTGTGGCTGGAACACCTGTTGTAAAAATCTACAGCCAGAAAGGTGGAAAGGTAGGAAAATGCTTATAGAAGAAACAGATGCTCCCTTTGAAAATTGTCTAACAAAAGATTTAGACCCAAATGACACAACTGCACCATCAAATAAAGTTATTCATTAGGGAATCAATGAGTGTCTCATTGAGGGAGCAAAGAAGCTTTAAGTTTAAATTTGCTCATGTCTCTACACTTTTGAATACTTGCTAATGAATAATTTGTAGGAGTGGTTTCTTGATCCCTTCAGTATTTTCTCCTTCCTGTCACAGTTTCCTCCTTTGACTTTTTATGAATAATTACACAAATTTTCTCTTCTTATTCTAGTTAAGCAAAATGCATAAAGCATACTTAAGTCATCCTACTCCCTTTGGAGCACTCATATGAACATTAAGATACATACATCTTTAGCAGTTTATGTTTTAAAAGCTTTTGTAAAAAATTTCCTTAGAGTGTTCTTTAAGAGCTTAAATGTTTAAAGAACTTAAACCTACCAGCAGTTTGATCCACATGATGAAACACAATCCCACTATTAGAAACACTGACAAACAATAAATGAAAGTAAATCAAATTGGAAGAGAAGGAAAAATTTTGAACTGGGATTGAGGGTAATAGTCTTGAGTTAGCAATTAATAATCTACGTAATAAAAAACACCACACAATCTCATGAGTAACGCCATTGATCTATATGATCTCAGAATTTCCTTCTATTCCTATTTTATAACATTTTCTAACATAATTTTCCTTGTTTTCTCTGTTTTTGTCACAGTACTGTTGGTTACAAGTGGTCCAGAACCATGTCTTATTTACATTGAAATATCAGAAGTACGATAAGTCCTCAATAAATATTTATTTAATAAGTAAACTATGT
Organism: Propithecus perrieri; assembly: GCA_963574695.1. Classification (NCBI taxonomy): domain Eukaryota; kingdom Metazoa; phylum Chordata; class Mammalia; order Primates; family Indriidae; genus Propithecus; species Propithecus perrieri. The sequence continues at coordinate 8,371 of CAUYRB010032071.1, forward strand.
CAGGAATATGACAAGTTAGGTATTCAGATATACTTTCCAATTAAAAGTAAAAAAATAAATAAATAAAAAATGCTGATGTGACATCACCAAAATGGCAAAGTAAAAGCCGACTGACTTCACAATAACCCACAGAAAACCAAACACAAATTATACAGTACCAAGATTATCACCAGAAATATCCCGGAACTCAAATACAAGGATGAAACAGCTATTGGGGCCGTAGAAAAGTGAAAAAATTCCATGCAGGTGGTAAGAGAATCAAACTTCTATGTCAGTAATCACCAGCTGCCAATCTTCCAGGCACCTAGTGTACAGAAAATTCCCCCTAAACTGATGGTTTCCACATTGGAAAACTGAGATAAGGTGGACGATCACCTTCCCTACCATCTTGGGCTCTCTGGCAGGAGAACTATCACTGCCTCAATCCACAGGAAGCGTCTACAGTGCCTAAAGTGAGAAAAACCACTGAGAGCAGCCAGAGAAAAAAAGAGGGGTGAGACATCCCCATCCCACAAATCTCTGTTCTGTATCTTGGCCAAAGGAGACACCAAATTAGAGTAGCTATTCAAAAGTACCATGCTGTAGAAGGTATATTCCACAGGTTCGATGGGCATGAACCCCTAGCCATGCCAAGGTGTCTGCTTTGGGACCTTCCCCATTTGAGGTGGCGGGACTCCAAACTTTTGCTAGAGCCAAGGCAAATATGGGCTCAAGGCGCCATCTAGTGCCACAAAGGAGACAACGACCAAGTGTAAAAGATATTCTACAGGTAAATTACAAACTCTCTAAGCAAACATATCCAAGAATAAACAAAACAAACCAGACAAAAAAGATTGGAATAAATAACTAATCTTTCAATATGAAGATAGACATATGTCCACAAGAAATGTACACTCACGAGAAACAACAGCAAACAGGAAACTATGACCTCCCCAAAGTAAGGAATCAGTGACCGACTCTAACAAGACAGTGATGTTTGAGCTCTCTGATCAAGAATTCAAACATAGTTATAAAAACCTAGAGATCTCCATGATAATACAGAAAATAATCAATTCAAAATTTATCAGAAAATTTAACAAAGAGAATGAAATAATAATTTAAAGAATCAAACAAATCCTTGAACCGAGAAGCACATTTGCTAAACTGAAAAATGTATTAGAAGCTGTCAGGAGCAGAATGGATCAAGAACAGGAATGAAACTGTGAGCCCAAAGACAGGCTATTTGAAAATACACAGTCAGAGGAGAAAAAAGAAAAAAAAGAACAAAAAACACCTATAAGTTATAGAAAATTACCTAAAAAGATCAAATTTAAGCATTATTGGTATTCAGGAGGGAGTTGACAAAATGAAAAACATAAAAAGTATATTCAAATAAATAATAACAGAATAGTTTTCAAAATTTGAGAAATATATAAATATCCAGTTACAGGAATGTCAGAGATCACCAAACAGATTCAACCCAAATAAGACTACTCCATGGCATATGACATTCACACTCTCAAAGTGGAAGGAAAAAGAGAGGATTCTAAATACAGCAAGAGAAATAAACCAAATAACTTATAAAGGAGCTCCAATTTCTCTGGAAACCAATTTCTCAATGTAAATTATACAAGCTAGGAGAAAATGGGACAACATATTCAAAGTGCTAAGAGAATAGGGTTGCCAAATGAGGAAATAGTGCCCAGCAAGTTTATTCCTCAAACATGAATGAGAGATAAAGTGTTTCCCAGATAAATCCTTGAGAGTTCATCACCACCAGACCTGTCTTACAAAAAAATACTAAAGAGAGTTCTTCAATCTGAAAGGAAATAAAACACCAATAACATGCAAAAAGAAAACATTTCAAGGTGTAAAACCCACTGGTAAAAGTAAGTACACAAACTCAGAATACTCTAAACCTGTAACTGTGGTGCACAATCCACACAAAACTATAGTACGAGTACTAAAAGAAAAAATATTGCTAGAGCAATCCGTTAAGAGATAGACAATATAAAAAAATGTAAATTGAAACAACAAAAAGTCAAAATGTTGTGAGAATAGAGTTATAATATAGTTTTTCAAGTTTTTCCTTTATTTATTTCTATTTTTTATTTGTGATGAAAGATAAGTTTTTATCTATTTTAAAAAACTTCTTATATCCATAAGTTGTTTTCTGTAAACCTCATGGTAACCACGAATATATATATATATATAAATATATGATACATTCATAATCTATAATCTCTAATTTATCTATAATAAATACAAACACCAATGAATTCAAATATACTACCAGAGAAAATCACTTAACCTCAAAAAAAGAAAGAAAAGAAGGAAGAGAAGAGTTACAAAACAACAAGAAAATAAGTAACAAGATGACAGTGGTAAGTCCTTACTTATCAATAATAACCTTGAATAAAAATGGACTAAATTCTCTTAAAAATGTAGAGTAATTTAATAAAGTAAAAATCAAGACCCAACTATATGATGCCTGCGAGAAACCCACTTCATCTATAACACACATGACTGAAAGTAAAAGGATGGGAAAAGGTATTCCATGCAAATGGAAACCAAAAAAAAAAAGCGGGAGTAGCTATATGTATATTAGATATAAAAGACTACAAGTCGAAGCCTGCAAAAAGACACAAAGAAGGTCTGTCTATAATGATAAATAGTCAATTCAAGATGAGGATGCAACAATTATTGATATTTATATACCCAACTCCAGAGCACTCACATATATAAAGCAAATATTAATAAATCTAAAGGGAGAGATAAACTGCAATATGATAATAGTAAGGGACTTCAACACCACACTCTTAGTAACGGACAGATTATACAGACAGGAAGTCAACAAAGAAACATGAAACTTAAACTGTACAATAGACCAAAGGGCCCTAATTGACATTTACAGAATGCTGCACCCAGTTGCTGCAGAATATACATTCTTCTCATCAGCACATAGACATTCTCCAGGATAGACCACATGTTAGGCCACAAAGCTAGTCTCAACAAATTTTAAAAAGTCAAAATCGCATCAAGTAAACAAGAGTGCAATGGAATAAAACTAGAAATAAATAACAAGAGGAGCCTTGGAAAATAAACAATACATGGAAATTAAACAACATCCTCCTGAATGATCAGTGGGTCGTTAGAAAAAAATAAGAAGGAATTTTTAAATATCTTGAAACAAATGAAATGGGAATACAACATACCAAAATTTATGGGTTACAAAAAAAGCAATACTAAGAGGGAAGTTTATAACAATAAAGATCTATTTCAAAAAAGTGGAAAGACTTTAAACAACCTGACAACACATCTGAAGGAACTAGAAAAGGAAGAACAAACTAAGCCCAAAATTAGTAGAAGGAAAGAAATAATAAAAAGCTGAGCTGAAATAAATGAAATTGAGATAAAAATTACAAAAGGTAAGCAAATAAAAAATAGATTTTTTAAAAAGATAAACAAAATCAAAACCCTTTGGCTACAGTAAGAAAAAGATAGAAGACCCAAATAAAATCAGAAATAAGAAAGGAGACATAACAACTAATTCCACAGAAATACAAAGGAAAATTAGAGACTATTATGAACAACTATACACCAACAAATTACAAAAACCTAGAGGAAATGAATAAATTCCTGGACACATACAACTTGCCAATACTAAACCATGAAGAAACAGAAAACCTGAATAAACCAATCATGAGTAATATGATCAAACCTGGGAGAAACAGTAATCCATCAAAAAAAAGTCCAGGGCCTGACGACTTCACTGCTAAATTCTACCAAACATTTAAATAAAAATTAATAACAATTCTGCTTCTACTATTCAAAAAAAGGCAGAGAAAGGAATACTTCCAGACTTATCCTATGAGGCCAGCATTACCTTGTTACTAAAACCAGACAAGGACACCACTACTACCACAACACAAAACTACAGGCCACTATCCCTAATGAACATAGATGTAAAAATTCTCAACAAAATACAAACTGAATTCAATAACACTTTTAAAAGATCATTTAACATGATCAAATGGGATTCATCCCAGGGATATAAGGATGATTTAACATATGCAAATTCATAAACATGATACATCATATTAGTAGAACCAAGCCAAAAAACTTTATGATCATTTCAATAGATGCTGAGAAATCTTGCAATAAAATTCAACATCCCTTTACAATAAAAATTCTCAACAAACTGGACATAGATGGAACATACCTTAAAATAATGCAGGCCATATATGACATGTTATATTTATATATATCATCCTAAATTGGGAAAAATTGAAAGTCTTTCCTCTAAGATCTCAAACAAGATAGGAAAGTCCAATTTTCATTTGTATTCAACATAAGACTAGAATTCCTACACAGAGGAATTAGGCAAGAGAAAGAAATAAACATCATCCAAATTGGAAATATGTCAAATTATTCTTGTTTGCAGATGACATGACCTTATATTTAGAAAAACCTTAACAGTCCACCAGAATACTGTAACTAATGAACATATTCAGTAAAGTTGCAGGATACAAAATCAACGTACAAAAATAAGCAGCATTTATATATACAAACAATGAACAATCTGAAAAAGTATCATGGACTCAATCCCATTTACAATAGTTACAAAAAATATAAAATACCTAGGAATAAATTTAATTAAAGAAATAAAAGATCTAGACAAAGAAAATAAAACATTGATGAAAGAAATTCAAGAAGACACAAAACAGAGATATTTCATGCTCATTTATTGGAAGAATTAATACTGTTAAAATATCAATACTGCATGAAGCAATCTGCATATTCGATAAAATCCCTATCAAAATGCCAATAACTTTCTTTACAAAAATAGAAAAAAAAATTAAATTTATATGGACCCACGATAGACTCCATATAGCCAAAGCAATCTTGAGTAAAAAGAACAAAGTTGAAGACATCACACCACCTGACTTCAAAATACACTACAAAGCTATAATAATCAAATCAGCATGATAACAGCATAAAAAAGACACATAGACCACACATCAATAAGCTGGGGGACCCAACCCAATTCACACACTGGGAAGAGGTGAAGACAGTACATCAGAGGCACCCTGAGAAGTTCATCAAACCTACTTGACACCCCATAGGAAACTCAGGACCAGCGCTCCCCTCACAGCCACAGTTTGGGATCAATATTTGGGACCCAGAGACAGTCCCTCAAACAAGGCCTGGTGATCCCAGGTCTCAACTGAGAAGTCAATGAGAAGGAATCACCAAAAGATCTCCAGAAATATGAAAAATCAGAGCAAAAGAACACCCCCAAAAGAAAACAATAACTCCTTACCAATGGATACCAACCAAAATAAAAATATTGAAATGACTGATAAAGAATTCCAAATATGGATTCTGAGGAAGCTCAATGAAATTCAAGAGAAAATGGAAACCCAACACAAACCACAAAAACAATATAAGAAATGAATGAAAAATTCAATAAAGAAATCAAATTATTTAACAAAAGCAAATAGAAATTCTGAAAATGAAAAATTCATTCAAGGAAATATAAATACACAGTAGAAAGTTTTAAGAATATACTAGCTCAGGCAGAAGAAAGAATCTCAGGACTCGAAGAATACTTTTGCATTAAATAAGTCAGTCAAAAAAAAAGATTAGAGAAATAAGAGGAATAAACAAAGCCTACAAGATATATGGGATTATGTAAAGAGGCCTAATATAGGAATCACAGGCATCCCTGAGGGTGAAGAAGAAAATACACAAATGTTGGAAAATCTACTTGAGGGAATAATTGAGGAAAATTTCCCTAAGCTTGCTAGAAATTTAGATATTCAGGTACAATAAGCTCAATGAACTCCTGGGAGATTCATCCCAAAAAGGCAATAGCTACAACACATAATCATCAGACTGGCCAAAGTTAACATGAAGGAGGAACAGCTGCAAGCCATAAGGTGAAAAAATCAGGTATCTTACAAAGGAAAACCCATCAGCCTATCTGCAGACTTCTCAACTGAGACTTTCCAAGCCAGAAAGGATTGGGACCCATTATCAAACTTCTCAAAGAGAACAACGGCCAGCCTATAATTTTGTATCCCACAAAACTAAGCTTCTTATATGAGGGAGAAATAAAGACTTTCTCAGAAAAGGAAACACTGAGGGAATTTGTCAACACCAGATCTTTCCTGCAGGAAGTACTCAGATATAGCCTAAAATCCTTCCTTATCTTTTCAACGTTATACATACAAGAAAAAATTCAAAAGCAATTGAAGATTTCTGAGATAATGATAATATTATCTCTTATCTTCCGTGGTTGTTAAATAGTTCTTGTAATTGTTCTTTACATTGTACAGTTTTATAAACTCATCTATATTTTGCTATATTTCATAATAAAATTTCACAAAAAAAATAAATTAATGATTGCATGAATGAAGAAACACACAATAATAATTGTGTAATAGCCTTGTCAGGCATATGAGCTTCATTTCCTTTTCCAGAGTAAAATTATAAGAGTAAGAGGCACATCACATGCTTTTTTTGTACTCCTCCGTAGCTCCTGGCTTGGATTTAAACACAATACCTATTAGGGAGTGGTATACCAGAAACGTTTAATAACAGTCTCTCTGTGTGGTGGAGGAAAAGATCTAATTTGTAACATTCGCCAATTCTGTGGTGTAAATAATCCTATTATGTGTAGAATATTATGTGTAGAATAATATGAATACATGATATATAGAATATATTCAATAAACTTTATTGGTATATGTTAAACATAAAATATCTCATCTTTAGAGAGAGAAGGCAAAGAAAAAAATCAGTGCATATAGAATTAGTTCTACCTATAGAGTATTTTATCAATAATTCTAGAAGTACAATTTTCCATATCAAAATCAGTGAATTAGCTGTCATCTCACTATTGATGTCTGTATGATTCCGTGCCATCAAGTACAAGTCAATCATTAATTTTACCCTGAATTGGATATTTTCTACCAATCTATAACAAATCAGAAGAAGAAAATGATCTAATATATACTAAATCTGACTGGGTTGTGAGATATCTGGATCCTGTCACCAGTTACCTGCTTTATTAGTCTTCTCAGGCTTGCATAACAAAGTACCACAGTCTGGGTGGCTTAAACAGCCGAAATTTATTTTCCCATAGCTGTGGAGGCTAGAAGCCCAAGATCGAGGTACTGACAAATTTAATTCCTGGTAAGATCTCTCTTCCTGACTTGCAGATAGTCGCTTGTTCTCTGTGTCTTCACATGGCCTTTCCTCTATAGTTGGGGGGAGAGAGAGAGAGAGAGAGAGAGAGAGAGAGAGAGAGAGAGAGAGAGAGATGTCCAGTACCTCTTCCTCTTCTCATAAGAACACCAGTCCTATCAATTAGGGTCCTATCTTTATGACCTCATTTAACCTTAATTACTTCCCTAATAGCCCTATCTCCAAACACAGTCATGGGGATTTAGGTTTCAAAATATCAATTTTGAGAAGACAAAATTCAGTCCATTATACTTGCACAGTAAGTTTCTCATGGAAAGATTTCTTCTCTCAAAGATACGTGTGTTTTTGTGCAAAATAGAGTGAGGTATTTGAAGCACTTTTAGGCAATGTATAAAGTAGTTTCTCCCCAGCGTAAAATATTTACTTTTTTAAAGTGGTCTTAGGTGCCACATAGGTATTTCCTTATAGAAATCTTTTTATTTTTTTTTCTGGAAATTTCAGATGAAATTTCAATTTGGACAAAACAAAATAAAATATTTTCTTAGGCCTTGGGAAAATTTCAAAATGCTTCATCAGGTGATATTAAATTTAAAATCCAGAAGGAAAGAGGTTAAACTTCAAAGAATTCTTTTCATTAAAAGCTTCACAAAGTACATACTTTAAATTATGAATGAACAAATTAACTTAGTATTAATATTAGCTAGAAAATGAAAAGCCTTCAAAAGTACTAAGGGGATGTTCTCCTTAATAATACAATCCTCATCTCCTAAATAAAAATGTAAGGGACAGATAATCACTTTTCTGAAATACTAAACATAATTTTAAATGCATTAATTTATTAAATAGGAACGTGGAGACATGATGGCCTAATGCCCTATGGCAAGGTCTTGGTTTTACAAATTGCCTTATTTTCTTTACAGACCAAGAGAACATTGTACTAATATTTCTTTGGAAAATGATATTTTGGATTAGTGATGCAAATCTCCATATTTTAAAGTAAAAAAAAAGTTTATCAGAGTATGTAATACCAAATTAAATTTAAAAATTAAAGAAAATCAGCTTTAATATGTTTTCAGTATCTAATTCTGACATCCCACTACTCCCCAGAAGCAAAAAGACAATCACATTTTCGTGGATAAGGAAATACTGTCGAATCAGATCAACTACCCTTAAGTGAGCAGAAACCACAGAGATTAAATGAAAACACAATTTCATTATTCATCACAACTTGGAAAAGTGGCTAAAATCATTTGATTGGTCTTGTATGGACACTGGGATGCCACACTCTTCACCTGAGCCACCTGATTTTTAGATTTTCGTCTACACTGTTTGGTGTCGGGTAGAAAAACCAATCTCACTCAGGTAGAGACAAATATACTGAAGTCGAAAACTGGCTTTTATCAATTTAAACAGGTAAATTGATACAAGTGAGAAAAGAAAAGCCAATTTAGGGCCCACGTTATCTACCCTGGATGATCCAAATAACAGTATAATGGCCACATGTTCATTTCACACACACAATATGGGAAAGCTCATATATAGGATTTCACAGCCCAAAGTGAGAGTGGGGATTGACACTCATCTGAGTCATTAATAGTGTGGATATTCTATCTGAACAATGAAAACCAAACAAGTTTACACTGGATGCCTTTTGTTTATCTGAAGTATTGTATTAAATTGCTGTTGTAATACAGATCTGGGAGATTCAAAATAAAGATTAATCATACATGTAAAATGTTATATAGAAAACACTGTTGGTGTTACATTCATATTCCCCTTCCTTATCCAGCCAGTGTGCCCACTTCCCCCAGAGCTGTGAGTTTTGGTCATTAAGGGCTCACAACTGCTGCTTTCCCCAGCAGTTGTCCTCAGCAAAACTGGAGCTATTTCTCCTGGAATGACCCTCCAACTTCTTCCCTAACCACCTGAGCTAGTGGCTAACTGTTAAGAGGCTATAAAACAGATTCCCTTACCTTGAGGTGGATTATCTCTGTGGTACATTTTGTGCTTCATTGTTTCCCTCTGAGATCTGATTGAAGCTAGTTGTTCAACAAAGACTGGAATTTGGGTTGGCTTTTCTACTATAACCTACCCTGCTTGCCTGAGTCCTCTTTATCTGAGAGTACTCCCCCAATAAATCGTTTGGAGATTATCTCATATCCTGGCCTCTGCTTTTAGGAAATCTGACCTAAAATGGTGGTCCTAATATAAGAAGTCATGCTAGGAAGCAGACTTTAAAAATGAGATTCTTCAGTCAGATTATTCACCACCTGGATGGGAAAGAGGACTCTACTACTAGTAGTAGGTCGATATTGGTAGTCTCTGGCATGTTGTACCACTGAAACTGCTAAAACTTTCACCATGATAAACTGGGAAGATATGGGTGGAGAGCGAAGCACTGGTTTATGTATTATCCTAGGCATTTTACAGGTTTAGGGTCTATAACAACCATGGCATTGAGTGACTGTTGCTGAGTACCATCCATGCCTTTAAAAGAGAAAACATAGTTCAAATCTGTTTATAAATGATTTAAAGCTACCTGTATAAGTTAGAGGTCTTCTTCGCACCATTCAAGGAGATTCTTGTCTCCTGCTTCTGTAGGTCAGATACACCTAAAAATCAAGCACAAAACTTAATTTTAACTTTGCCAAAACTTCAGAGAAGGCAGAATTCATATGGTGTGCAAATCTCCTATGCCAAAATAAGAAACCTGGTAGGATTGGAATGAGACTATGAGACTTGAGAAGGAGATATAAAAGAGGTACCCTAGGCATTCGATTATGAAATGCTAATTTGGCATATTTGCAGTAAAGAACATCTGGGTTGAAATGGCATCCAGGGGACCCGAACCACTGGGGTCCATGGAGAAATCTCAGGACTTCTCAGGACTTGTGTTTTTAGAGGCAAGTTAGTTGAGCAGCCAAGGAAGATATTGTTTAATACATGTAATTAAAAAATCAAAGAATGGAGCATAAGAAAGCTGAGGTAAGCTGCAATCAAAAGTTTTAATCAATTACCAGTTCTAAGCTAGTTCTCAGACCCAGAATTCATTGACTAAAGGAGAAACTGGATCTTCAGGAGAAAGAACCCTGCAATACCACCCCAAGGGGAGAAGCAATTATTCCAGGTCTCCAAAGAGACCTGTAGCCATTGACTCACATATCTGTACATATAAATATAAAGACAAATATCCAGACTTTCAAAGGCTTTTGAAAACAAGATCCAAGTTGATTTTCAACCCAGTAATTCATGATGCTATTATGGCATCCTTGTTGAGTAGGATGTAGGTGGGTGTTAGGTAATGTGGTATGATGAATAATGGCCTCAAAAATATGTTCAGCTCCTAATCCCCAGAACTTTTGAATGCTAATTTGTATGCCAAAAAGGTACTTTGCAGATGTGTTTCAGTTAAAGGTCTTGAAATGAAGATTATCAGGGTGGGCAGGATGTGATCACAATGGTCCTCATAGAACTCAAGAGAAGTTGAGAGTCAGAGGAGAAGATGTTGTGATAATGGAAGCAGAGACTGGAGTGATTCACTTTGAAAATAGAGGAAGGGACCACGAGCCCCATAATAGTCACTAGAATCCAAAAAAGACAAGGAAACAGATTCTTCCTAGAGCTTCCAGAAGGAAGTAACCCTGCTGACACTTTAACTTTAGGCCTGTGAAACTCACATACTTCTGAACTCGAAAATTGCAAGAAAATAAATTTGTGCTGCTTTAAGCTACTAAGTTTATAGTAACTTGTAGGAATCTAATATGGATAATGGATAATACATGGAATCCTGTCCTATGTATGTCTGATTTTGGGTGCACTGGGTCCATTTCCTCACTTAGTAGTCATTTATACTTGCTTCCATATTTATATTTGGAATAGGCATATTTAGCAGTGAGCAGATCCTTCACATCAATTCCTTAGCCTGTGAAATAAAAAATATAATTATAAAAAAGGCCATGTAGATTTCTGTGAAAACTCACCACCCCTACCACCAACAAAGAGAGGAGAGTTGTCCTTCAGTATTCGTGGGTGATTGGTTCCAGGCTCCCCCCTCGATGGATTCCAAAATCCATCAGTGCTCAAGTCCCCTATGTAAAATAATGCAGTAAGTTTATGTAACCTACATACATCCTTCTGTATACTTTACATCATCTCTAGATTTCTTATAATACTTAATACAATGTAAATGCTATGTAAATAGTTATCATACTTTATTTTTTATTTGTATTATTTTTATCTATTGTTTTCCTATTTCAAAATATTAAGGGGGTACAAATGTTTTAGGTTACATGGATCATTTTTGTAATGCTTGAGTCCCGGCTATAGGTGTGCCCATCACCTAAATAGTGTTTATAATATCCATTAGGCAGGTTTTTTCCCCTCTCCTCCTCCCTATACCCCCCAGTTGATTTCCACTGAGTTTTACTTCCCTTTGTGCACATGTGTGCTCATCAGTTAGTTCCAATTTGATAATAAGTATATGTGGTATTTGTTTTTCCATTCTTGAGATGCTTCACTTAGGAGAATGGTCTGCAGTTCCATCCAGATTGTTGCAAAAGATATTAATTCATCCTTTTTATGGCAGAGTAGCACTCCATGGTGTACATATACCACA